>JAVTVY010019107.1:0-78914 GCA_036873755.1 Hanleya hanleyi
CATCTTCTTATTGATGTGAAGTCACTCCCCAGATTTGAAGTCGATCGGTTGAATTGTTCTCGAGATATCGGGTTCATAACACTTTGGAGATGGATGGAATCTAAGATGGCTGACGGCGGCCATCTTGGTTAACGCAGTTTGGTGAAAACAATCCCAGCCATCTTCTCACTGATGTTAAGTCACCCCCCAAGTTTGAAGTCAATCGGTTGAACTGTTCTCGAGATAACGCGTTCACAACATTTTTGGGATGGTTGGAATCTAAGATGGCCGATGGCGGCCATCTTGGATAACGCAGTTTGGTGAAAAACAATCCCAGCCATCCTCTCATTGATGTCAAGTCACCCCCCAAGTTTGAAGTTGATGAGTTGAATTGTTCTCGAGATATCGCGTTCACAACATCAGGTTGGGACGGACGGACGGAAGGACGCACAGACGGACGGATGGACGGGTAGCATTTCCAAGTCCCCCTCCCACTTACGTGGCAGGGGACAATAATGGTTGATATGCAAGTGCAGTTTTGGAGGTAAAAATATAGATTTTCTTGAATTACCTTTCAAAATACATGATGTACGAACAAATTTGATATTTTTTTTACCAATGGTAGACAGCTTCCTAAATTTACTGGCAATAATTTTAATGAAAATCATTTGAGATGCATGTAAAAATATGTGAATTTATGAGCAATCTTTGTATTTTTAAAATTATTAAAATTAATCAATTTCAATATGATAAATTTGAATACATAAATTGTCTAAATTTAACAAGAACTTAAATTAAACCAGTGAGAAACTTTTCTTTTGCACAGATTAAAAAAATAGTGTTACCAATGATTTACCTGTACATGAAGTCTACAGACCGTACACATGTACATATACAAGCAATGGCCGGAGTGCCCATCACAGTTTGATGGAGTATCCAAGTACATCCATCTACCATTTTTGTCTACATATGATCATATACAGTGTATATATTCTTAAACTAAATTCAGTAATTTACAAGTGCCAGGAATTGCTTAAAACCTGTTAACGGCATTCTCGATGAATTACCTTGCCATGTATTCTGATTGCCTGCGGGTATCTGACCTTCAATGAATACATCCATCTTAAGATTTTCTATATTTAGTCTTGCTACATGTAAGTTGTATAACCTACCTGGGGTTGTTTACAGTGCATGTACATGTATCACATTCATTATCATTTATGTACATTGTCACAGATCATGAAGAATACATTTTCAGACAAGTACATGTTAATGTGACATATCATACCTAAATACACACATGTATGGTACAGGTAATATCAATACTCAGTAACCCTTATCTTTGGGGGGAAAAATCTATCAGTGCTTCTAATAAACTTTATCACACTCAAAGCTCATTGAAATAACAAAGAAATCATGGATTATATGCATGATTTCTTTTTCAATCCCCTGTTCTGAAAAATTCGATCACCCTCCATATTTTATGGTGGAATATATTTCAATTCCTGTGATTGAATTATCAGAAGAATTAGCATACATCTTCATTCAATGAAAATTTCCACGAGTTTTTCAGAAGTTTTTTTTCAAGATGATAGTCATTCACCAGGACTTTTCTTGCACTATATTACACAATTTTCAGAAAGATATATACATGTAATTGGTGATCGTTGGAAGAAGGATTTGGTTTAATGTCACACAAGGTTGCTTCACTCATATATGACAGCTAGCTAGCCAGTTTCAATGGTGGAGGAAGCTGGAGTACCCGGTGAGAACCACTGTCCATCAGCAAGTAACTGGCAAACTTTCACATGAGCACGAGTAGGGCTCTAACCCGTGCTGGTAGTGATTGTTGGAAATACAAAATGTGATTTTCTAGCAAATAAACCTAATTTTTATGCAAATTTAAGCACTTTCCAGTATGGAATCTGAATTCGGAAATTTCCAGGACATGTATGAACTCGATCAGATTTGATCCAGACTACAACTCCCTTCTCTCCTCATCTCTCTCCGATTCACACTGATGTCTTCTGGAGTCCAAAAGATTTCCGTAAAATTTTAACAAACTGTATAGAAGAAATGTTTAGAATTCCCATAAATTTGGATGAGAAATCTGTAATTAGAAATTACAGATTCCTTTCTCCGCAAAGTGGGGTAATTTTGAATGATGTTGGTTATTTTATAAATAATTTCACAAAATTGCACGGATGTGTGAGATTTGGATAACTACATGTGTGAGAATATGAGACAGATGTGTCAAATGTGTGAGTCTCATGCATTTGGCTCGAGTTGTTGTTGTTTATCTGTGAATCCACTCTTAACTTGATGGGTATTTTCACTGGTGCTACAAGAAAAAAAATCACATGGTGCTATATTCTCGAACTGCTGTTTGTTCTCTTATGCTGGAGTTGTCTGATTAATGGACAAGCCACTGATGAGCAATTTTGTACAGATAAACAGTAAACACTTACACATGCATGTATACCACATGAATGTATATATCTGCTTCCTGCACTGAACTTTGATCTACATGTATCTATATATATATAAATATCTACGGGTTACTGTCCAAGTCTTACCATAATAATTTGTTGTCTGGTCATGCATGAAGCAGATACATGTACATGCATGCTGTAGATATTGATGGCAGAACACATTTGTACAGGTTTAACATGCACTTGTAAACAGCTGTGATTTATCAAATATTTACACAAAATTGACCGTAATTTTACAATCATGATGGTACATGTACATGCAGACATCAGAACCCCCCCTGGAGACCCTCTCCTGCATTGTGAATGACAGGTGTAAGGTCACAAGTAGGTGTGAATTGATCAGTGAGATTGTTCAAAGCAATAATCCATTATACAGTCTGCAAAAACTGGGGTTTTAGTCACATGCTACACCAGTTTGCTAGCATCATAACCAATTTCAACCACTGTTCACTTTGTAACATCGTTAATTATTCATGGCTATAAGGGTGAATCTAGGTAAACCAAGATGGTACATGCCTGGAAATACCCTCTGGAGGCTTGAGGTGACGCTATGAAAATTTGTGTGACCCATTCGACTCGGCAATAAACTACAAGATCCCATAAGCCAATCATGACAGATTCTGCCTTTTCAATTTGACATCGATTGACATTTAGTTCAACTTAGCATACTAACAACTTAGCATATATGCAGGTTTATCTTTTGATTTTTTCTACCAAGTAACAAAACCAGACTTTTTGGCAGGAGTAAACCCTTTGAAGTTAAACATTTACAGCACACTAAGTCTGGATGATGCCTTATTTGGAAAATGTTTCTCGATACTGGTACTGTTAATTACTATTGGTCCACATTGTTTCGAATTAGCATGTCGATATCCCAAGCCTGCAATGTTTCAATTTCAACCGGACATCAAAGTATAAAAGATAAACCAAGATAAAAATCAAACCAATCACACCTCAAAGCCTAAATTCAGTTTGACTGGCGGAATGTTTTTATCGATAGGTTCGATTTAGGGAATCCCTCAAGCTATTGAGTAAATATGATTTAATGTCGCTTTCAACTATATTTCAGTCATATCACGACGACAGGTCATATTCCTTTTCACACCCACTTAGTCACCTCTTAGGACAAGGTGTCTGAGGAGCTGGGCCTATCCTTACCATGACCTGGGGTGTGCACGATGACAGCTCAGGTCATCCCCGGGAGCTTTGCATGAGTGATGCTAGAGTCATCAATGGTCCCATAGCCTGACGACGTATTATATATCTCTCAATCACGTGATGGGTTGTATTTCCATTTATCTGTACGACACCTTAACACTCATCCGGAAATCTAACATGAATTGTGTAACAAGAAACCAATTAAATTGTCACTGTCAACGCAAAGTACAGCAAGGCGTGAGGGCCTCTATGTAACCCGATACACCAAATTAAAGTTTGCTCTTCTAGACTGTGCCAGCTTAGCTCAGGGACCTCGTGCAGACAATTAAGACAGTTGATGTGGTGTTACACTAAGGAGGTGACCGGCTAATTGAATTGTATATCGATGCTCATCTGTCATTTAATTGCCATGGATGTTGGGGGCCTGCATTGCATCAAGGGATAGAAGTGGTATTTTATTATCATGGATGTATAGGGGGCCTACGTCATCAGGCTTCAGGACCATTTAAAACTTCAATGCATTGCAGTCGAACTCGGGGCAAATAATTAGCTTAGGATTGTGAAAAAACACTCACCAATCATAAGCCTGGTACTTTTGAGGGGAGCGTTCATAATATCTCCTAGAGAAAATAATAGGAGAGTGACGAAGAATGAGAGTGATCATTCTCCATGAAACTGAGAGACTGCAGAAGCCAAGTCAGACCTGAAACAACTACCTGGCATGTCAATATTGCCCCCCACTATAGACCCTCACACAATGACCATCATAATTAATCCTCTGATGATGATGCTTGATAGTCAGGGCATGATGTGAACATTGTGTCAAGGTCTATGGATTATGTAACAGAACAATCAATAAGACAGATTAACCTATATTGATTAATTTACAAACACAGGTATTCAAGTACAGGACCTACCTCCCCTTCTAGACCCTCTCTAACTTCTCTGCCAATGTTAATCTGGCGTTGTGATGTAACAGTCAATAGCATAGATATGTGACATCAAAGACCTACATTTACATGAATGGATAATAGGATTTCAGGTCTCACACTGTGTAAGCTTATATTAATTTTACATGTAGCCCCCAACAATAGGCTTACACTTAATCCCTCTAATAAATTCAATCCCCCTATTAAAATTCAATCATTCGATCACAATTGTGGGGAACAAATTGAAGAAAATAATGGATGTATCATGATTTTGATCAACTTCAACTCCCCCCCCTCCCTGGCTAAAAGCAAAACCCCTCCCCCCAATAGACCCTCCTTAACTTTGATCATGGTCAGCTGTGAAAATAAATGTAGGCCTGCAGAGGACAATCTACTGAACTAAAAACATATTATATTGAGGTACATGTACCAATAAACCTGGGCTCTAGGTTACATTGTAAAGGTGATAATTCCTTCTGAATTATTAAGGGTCAATAACTACATGTATAATCTCCTAACCACACTATTCCTGCTCACAAGTACATGCAGTTACAAGGTACATGTATATACATGTACCCTATTCCCAACTGTATAGCAAAGGTACAACATGTACATAAGAATAAGGTTATAGGTAAAAACTATACACACCATTATAACAAGATTAAGGGGGATTTATACCAGAAAATCTGATTAATCACAAGAGCAATGTGATTAACGTCACAAGACCTACGAAGTAGGGTAGGCATTAGGACTGCGACGTGCACTGAACTCTTGGACCCCCCAAGTTGAAATCCTGCCTATATTAAGATGTAACGGACGGGGATTTTTAGGCGCTACCGGGATTCGATCCGGGGTCCTCTAATTACTTGCCACACCAGCGCTCTACCAACTGAGCTAAAGAGAAATTCCCACCAGCTGTAAGCTTGTATAAGCACTGGTACAAGTGCCTCCCGTTACAAAGATGGGCACAGCCCAAGACAGAATCACCAGTGATTTTCATCAAAAATCACCAGAAATTTTCATTAAAAGTAGGTCAGCTCAGAACTTGCTGGTAACAGTCTCCTAATGCACCTTCATGCCAAAAATCAAGGTTCTAATGTCAACAGTTCTCCTTACTTTGCCGACGAAAGGGTTCGGATGGACTGACTGACTGACTCCATCACTGACTCACTCATTACCAGACAATTTGCAAATGAGAGCCTACTTCATAGGAAAAATTTCCCACCCTTCGTCAGTCTATTGACGATTTCTTCCCAATGGATTGAAGTACATGTATGGTCATGAAAATTCAACAACTACAACTCGACAATCTGGACATGAGGAAGATATTGAAAGAAGAAAAATGAAAAATAATAATTTCATATTTACATTTATTTTGTATATAATTTAAGTGAATGGGAATGTCAATCGGGCTTATCTTAAGTATAAGTATAAGAATCCCAAATGCAGCATCAAGTTGATCTACACATGGACATGTATATGAACAAGAGTCAAACAACATGCAGGATCACTACTTTCACCCATATAAATACCAACAGGCATGACAGGTGAAAATATAAACCGAATCATTAAATTCAGTATTAATTTTCATTCATAATCTTGTCTAAATCTTGTCATAATCATGCTGGGATCATGCTCTGTTGCAGCATATGCTGGAATCATGTTTTTGATATTTTATACTACCTAACAAAGCCATACTTTTCAGCTGGAGTGAACCCCTTTTGGTCACACACACTGTCTGGAAATATAAGTCTGCTATATTTGGATACTGTCTTCCGATAATAAATTATACTATATTGGTCCACTTGCTAACTACCATGTGTAATTACTGTCGCCTGTCGGCATGATTTTGAAATTGTTTCATCAAGCTAACCACCTGATTGGCTAACAAATGTAGTTTGAAATTTGCATGGATTTCCATAGCACTGAATTCAGATATAATATTCTGTGATATTATATCTGAGTTTACTGAGATTGGTAGATGCACTTGAATGCTCCAATACAATGTCAGGCCTCTGGTGTTAATAGGATGAATGGTCAATCCCGTTCTCCTGTGGGTTTCCCAATTCAGTTTTGGAAGACCCTTCGTTACAATGAGTGAGTGATTATCACGACGTTGGGTCCTATTCCTTTCCACACCCGTGACCCACACAGGTTGGGTCTTATTCCTTTTCACACCCGGAAACCCCACGGGTGACTCAGTTAGTCGCCTCCCACGACAAGCTGTCTGAGGAGCTGAGGCCTATTCTTACCATGACCTGCGGTGTGCACAACAACATCCCAGGTCAATCCCCGGAAGCCCCACGGGGTTCGTTACAATGTACAATGAAAACTGGCAGATACATGTATGGATGTCCAACATGAGTGGGAGTAATTAAGCGCGTCATTGGTGGGGAGGGGTCGTTGGTGCGATTGACCCCCGCTCTCATCGCCCCACCGTATGTTATTTTTCTTGATGTTGGACAGCAGAACCCTTGGCACTCTAATACATGTAAAGCATAGGAAATGACCCCGTCTTAAGAAATATGATCCAATATAATATATAAATTAATCAGCCCGTAATCATGTTATTGTTGTGTGGGAAAATGAATGGTTTGTCTATTTTAGAATTTCACAGAATTAACCACATATGAACCAGTACAATCCTGGAGAAAATATATTTAAATAAATACTGAGAGTGGATATATACATGTACCTTATTTGGCACACAAAATATAAAGTATTTCACAGATATTTAAAATAATGTATCTGAGGGAAATGATATACATACCTTACTTGGTAGATGAAAAAATGAAACATTTCACAGATATTTAAATACGTCTATCTTCAGACAGTGTTTATCAGATACATGTACCTGTACAACTCAAATGCATTTTCTTACTACATGTAAAAGCATGAGCTATACTGACCTACCTTTCGTTTTGACAGTCCTCCTACGTGACCCAGTTTTAAATCTCCGAGTTAAGATTACTTGAGAAAGTGGTGGCTTTTTTTCTTCAATGGATCCTATTCATTTGGTGTCTACCTGCAGTCAAAGGCTGAATTCAATTTCTGCCTGGTTTAAAAATTTCACGTGTTTACTCCACACACTCGACGTAGATGTATTTGAACCTGTTGAATGGGTGTAGGTTATTTGCACGGTAGAATATAATGTTAATTCTTATATACGGAGTTATGTAGAAACGCAAAAATTCAAACATATGATATACGACAAACACCGGATCCGCGTACTGCCTGTCCTGAATGAATCGGCACATGTAGGGAGTGGGATGACTATTGAACAAGTTGAATGAAGTGCCATGCCCAACCTATTAAATTCCGCTGATTCTATAACTTGATCATGTTGATCAAGCTGAATATAGGACAAATTTGAAAACTTATACTTATATTACATGTATATATACTGAAATGTACACAGGACTGGCAGGCCTTAGGATTTCACAGGACTGATCAATATGTATAGGTTCTGGTAGTGTGGCAGTAGTTTGAAGACAAAACACAGGAAGGAAGCAATAATTGTATGCCCCCCCTTCCGCTTTAATCCGACCCCACCATTGTTCTGTTCTTTATTGGTTGGTGGAGGCCTAATTTGGATAATTATCAAAATTCTGTTTCAGTCACTTTTTTTGCCATGCCTCACATAATACATATTCCAAGTATCAACCAACAAGTGATAATATGATGCTTCGCAAGATGGTCGCCAGGGCTTTCGCCAAACCCGAAAATGTGAAGTAGTGTATATTGTGGTGAAATTATGAAGCAATCAGTGAACTTTGAATTTTGTACCCAATTCACTCTTTTTGGGGCAATTTCATACTTCAGGACCTATGTTGTCTGCATTGGAATGTAGAATAACATATGATATAGCCATTTTCCTCGTCCAAATCAGTTATGGACCGAGCTCCAGCCTGGACAAATAAATATATCCCATTCACTTAGGTTTAAAGCCCATAACTCTTGAAAATATAACCGAAAGCAGAGAAACGTCATGCTGCACACCTATGGGTCACTGACCACATATCATGCAAATTTCATACTTGTCCATACAATATTAACCGAGATCCAGCCCTACAAATCCCAATTCACAAAGATTTGAAGAAAAAAGGGTCATAATTTTTGAAAATATATGCGAGATGTGGAGAAACTTCACGCTGCACAACTACAGGGCACTGACCACATATCCTGCGAATTTCCTAATTGTCCATACAATATTAAACCGAGATCCATGCAGCCCGGACAAGTTCCAATTCACAAAGATTTGAAGAAAAAAGGGCCATAACTCTTGAAAATACATGCGAACCGCCGAGAAACTTCACGCTGCAAACCTACAGGGCACTGACCACATATCCTGCAAATTTCATAATTGTCCATACAATATTAACCGAGATCCAGCCCGGACAAGTCCCAATTCACGGAGAATTCAGGAACAAAGGGCCATAACTCTTGAAAATATGAGCGAAACGTGGAGAAACTTTACGCTGCACAACTGTGGAGCACTGACCACATATCATGCAAATTTCATACTTGTCCATACAATATTAACCAAGATCCAGACCGGACAAGTCCCATTCACAGAGATTTCAGAAAAAGGACCATAACTCTTGAAAATTATACCGGAACTCGGAAAAAAAACTCTACGCTGCACAACTACGAGCCACTGGCCACATTCCATGCAAGTTTCAATCCTGTCCATCAAACATTAACCGAGATATTGCGTTGACAAGAAATTCGGACGGACGGACGGACAGACGGATAGACGGACTGACGGACAAAGCGATCGCTATGTGCCCCCCTCTAGTTAGGGGGGGGGGGGGCATAACAATGGAAACAGAGTTTTGTTTCCCATCATTTCTGAGAATTACATGTAGCTGAATTGAAAATTGTCATTGCTACATACATGTATATATGGGCCATTTTCATGAAAATGTACAAGTTTTTTTTGTACATTTTTGTGCAGTTTGCCACCAAAATGGAATTAGTCATGACCTCAAGTGTAGGCCACAATCAAAGACTGTTTTCCTATTGATCAGCCAAGCTAGAGTCACTGTGCTTACATGTAACTCTTTGTTTACCACTAAAAGAACGTGGAAATCCTTCGTGGACCAAATCACAAATGACATGAATGAGGTACCAAGAAAAAATATGTGATTGTTGGTGGGACCAACAGTGGCTACCATAGCAACTCAGTTGTTGGGACTAAAAAGTTCCAACGGTCAACATCAGATGGGCCAAAAAATCTTAATTTTGGATGCTTTTTCTGTAAATCCATAACAATTTAGACATAAATAATGTAATAAAATACGTTATTTCAATATATAACATCAAAGATTTTCCCGTGGAATCATCTCTTCAACAAAGAAATAATTGAAACTAAGAGTTGGAAATGATTGAAACAACTAAAATTGTCCAGAAAGTGCTCATTCATGCAAATTTGCCATAATAGTTTCCCATGAGCATACGTTTTCAGTTATGTTCCTCTGTAAGTAAGTCGAATATCAACAATGATCAACATGATCAAAGAGAAACTTGGTGAATAACATATTTGCGATGAATATTTAGCTATCATCGAACAGTCGAACAGTCAGACACTTGGAAATCCTGATAAAATCAGATGAAAGTACATGTAGCACAATTACCCATGGTGTTTGTGTCATCCCCCTCCCCCCACCACTCCCAACTTTCACACCCCCTATATAATCGTAGGGCACGGGTTCAAGCCCAGCTGGTCCATGTGTGAAAGTTTGTCAGTTACTTGCCGACGGGTGGTGGTTCTCTCCGGCTTCCGACTCCGGCTTCCTCCACCAACCAAACTGACTGTCATGCACCATTTGAGTGAAACAACCTTGAGTGTGACATTAGGCCAAATCCCTCCCCCTCTCTAAGATTATTACCCAATGGCACAGACACACACAATCACAAAGGGGTCCTCTGATAATACTTTCCAGTGACACAGTTGCATACACGACACGTATTGCTTGTTTCGTCCTACTACACAGTGGCATGGACAGCTATCTGTAGCATAAATCATTTCGAGAGAGCAAGACTAAATAAACCATTGGCGGGATTCGAACCTACGACCCTTCATACATGCGGATACAAGGTGCAATAGGCAATACAATATGCCTCAACATCCAACTGAACTTTTTACCTGTATATGGCGAGATTCTGCTGGTGGACGTTTCGTCCCCGAGGCCCGCCCCCTGTATAGACCTTTTGGTCTTTGATATAGATGTTGACATTTGTGGGAAGTTGATGCTGGGTCGACATCGGGCATTATAGACTAGTCTTTTGTGTTAAATGCCGTCATTTTCATCTGACGACGACACAGCTCACCAATCCCCAGTGTACGAGTTGTCACAGCGAAACAGCTCACTAATTACCAATATACGAGTTGTCAGAGCATTTCCATCACAGCTCTCTAGATTTGTATCTAATACCGCTTATACCGTTGCTAAGGGCTGTGTGGTCATATCATCCAAGTTGCCACATGAGCAGGTACAATAAAAGCGTATCTGAGATACAACACATATCACGAATCGTTAGATTCTTGGTACATGTATGTGCTTTTAATAGAATAGGTTAACTGGAAGACTATACTGTACGTCGGCACCTCTTCCCACTCCCCTTATGTGTTGTAATTGATTAGTTTCATAACCTACACGAACTGGTGATTGATGCATCAAATATTACCATCAGGACTTTTTAGTCTCATTCGAAAAGGTGTGATATTACCCAACGGGACTAAAAATTCCCAAAACTAACTAACCTAATTTCGATAGAAAACTGAGCTGTTTTCCCAAAAATGAAACTAGCATTATGTTCTTGATGTTAAAAATCATTCATAAAATAATTTCCAGTTAGATTGACTAAAAACTCTCTCAAACTAGAGTGCAACAATTTTCTCTTGAAATCCACTGGATCAGGGGCCGGGTTACCCGCATGTCTGATGACGTCACTGGTGGTTGTTGGTCACAGGTCGCTGTAGTTTGTTTCAGATAGTCGAAGATAACCTTCCGTTTGTACCTAAATGTCACGACGGCAGGTTTGTGGAATTGACTGTGAGCTCAGTCAATTATTATTATTAAAGAGGGGGTGGGATTAAGTCCCGTCGGTAAACAAAGGGTTAACCCCCGAAAATGGCTAGAATTTTTTTTCCTATTCTAGCCCATGTTATTTTTAGGTGGTAATGGAAAAGACAAATTAGTAATGGTAAAGACATTGAATTCAAGACCTTTTTCTTTTAACTAACCAGTTAGTTTTAGTTTCTTAATGAAAGTCAAACTGCCTTTTGCTAAACATTCTTTTGCTGTTTTTCAAGTTCCAAGAAAATTTATAATCAGAATGTCACTAGGATTTTCTAAATAACTGTGTTAATTTTGTTGTCTTTACCGTTATATTCCTGTCTTTACCGTTATGGCATTTACAACGGTAAAGACAAGTTTGAGTAACAGTAAAGACAGATTATGTCGGCATGAGGCCGGGTGAACTGGATTAGTGTGTCTTTCATGGTGAATTTTTTTTTATATACACTTTTAGATTTCTTGTGTTTTGTTTGGTAACAATCATAAATAACTTAACTGATATAACTCAGTAACGTTAAGGACTGACAATAAGAGCGACACACACTTATTTTTTCAAATTTGTAGAAAACATGTGCTCTGTTGCCACAAGGCTGGACGGAAAATGGCTGCCCACACCCGGTTACATTTAAAACAATGACAGTGGTGACCTCTATATATGACATTTCTTGTGTTAAATTTCTCCAAAAAACTTTCCTGGTAACGGTAAATACAGTTCATTTCTTGTGTTAAATTTCTCCAAAAAACTTTCCTGGTAACGGTAAATACAGTTGAAGAAACCAAATCTTTTTGTAATATTTGTCACATGTGAAATGAACAGGACTTTATATTCTCATATGTTTTACATAATGGTATCCAACAGAAAGATTCTTTTTATTAAATAATGTTGTTTAAAAATTATTAACTTTTAAACTGCATTTACAATGGTAAAGGTAAAGACAAATTCATTTTCAGATTTGAAAATTTAATTATTTATAGCAGTTATCTTTGCCAAATAGACATTTTACAATAGAGAAAAACTATAGAATGTTTAATCATCTGGCATTTCCAGCAAATGTCTGGCTGTAAAATGTAAAATGAACAAAATGTAAAAAAAATTGTCTTTACCGTTATTTGTACATTTTTATGAAAATGGCCCATATACATGTAAATAGTTTAAAATACATGTATAGGGTGACTTGCCTTGGAACACAAGACAAGAAACCGAAAGAGGGGTTGCAATAAAACTTCAAATCCCAAGGCTTGCATTGGATCAGAATATTAAAATTTGAGGAGAATGATGGGAGATTCGAAATAGTGATATGTCGACTTTGTCGATTGTCAAGTTGACAAACAGTGATTGGTTATCAAGAGATTTCATTGTGAGTATGACCATGATTAACACATGGTGAGAATTAATGCCAGGATCGGTCAGATAAGAGAGAATGAGGGAGCTCAACAGAAGGAAAAGACATGTTACATGTATCTAGGCATGGTAGGTGATAACACAATGCTATTCTATGGATAACAACTTCTTTATTGCTGTGGAGCTGACGTTTCGTTGGAGATACCTCCAACTTTTTCAAAGCTCATTAGCTTTGAAAAAGTTGGAAGTATCTCCAACGAAACGTCATTAGCTTTGAAAAAGTTGGAAGTATCTCCAACGAAACGTCAGCTCCACAGCTTTGAAAAAGTTGGAAGTATCTCCAACGAAACGTCAGCTTCACAGCAAAAAGAAGTTGTTATCCATAGAATAGCCTTGTGTTATATGACAGATTTCATTATAAAGGGGGCCAAAGACACTATTTTTTTCTCAAGCCCTAAATTTACTGAAACACTTGCAGAATCGTTCTGAGTTTCATTCTAAATGAAAGTATATGGATTGTAGAGATAGAATACATAAAATGTTCGCAATATACAAACAACTATTCAAAATAATTTGAAAAGAAAATATCGAATTGCTGTGTTGTAGGACAGACAAAATTCCCACTTCTCTTGGAGACCAAATTGCAATGCCATAGAATATATTATATCTGTATTGTTTTCAGCATTGAAATGTTCCAAAATATTGATATGGGGTGGAATTGTGATTTAAAGTTGAACTGCAATCATTGTAGTGTACAACAAAGCCAAATGGTGAAAATACAATATCTTGATCGATTTCCAAGGCTGTCCGTCCACATCTGTAATGTTAGCACCTCTATGGAATTTGGTCATCTGTATCATACAATACTATCATCTCATACTTTTAATGAATTTGGTACGGAAAACGCTTATGTGTGGCTGATTCGGCACATAGAATCAACCAAAATATTTAAAAAGTAAATAAAAAATAAGGTTTACAAAAACTGCTAACGTGACTGCTAATAGAATGTCCGTCCACAATTAAAGTCACGTTAGCAACAACATTGTTCAAGCTATACTCTATTCTATCACACTTAGACAACATTTCATTGTAAGTCTGTATTTCCTACACAGCACTTCCACTAACAATGTAATTGATGAATCATGTTAAGTGCAATTGGATGTGAAAATTCAGTTTGTCTTGTGTCCGTCCACTTATGTAATGTTAGCAACAGAGTAACGTTAGCAATACAACTAAGTAGGATTTACGTAAATTTTTTTGCAAATACAGGTCTTTCTTATGTTTGCTTGGCAGAACTGACAAAGTGAGCAGAGTTGGTTGATAATAGCAGTCTGCAGTATTTATTTTTGCAGCTAAATCATCAGTTTATAAGGTGTCTGTCTGAATGTAACATTAGCACTGCCATGTTTATTGCTAACGTGACACATGTCCGTCCACATGTGTCACGTTAGCAATGACTGACACATGGTAAAAATATTGCATTGGCGTTATCAATTTGCCTGATAGTTCATGTACATGTAGATAACAGAGCTTAGAAACCATATATCTGATCTTCATCATGGTAAATTCTGGGATTTTGTGAAAATTCCCCGAAATAGGCATGTCCGTCTGTCCACAAAGTCCGTCCAAATGTAATGTTAGCAACAGTAATATTCGATTTTTGTTAACCTGCAGGTTGGTTAACAGGCATTCCACATGCTCAAAAGAAATTTCCTCCTGATTTCTTTCTGAAATCATCTAGTTTGCGGCAAGCATCTTTTCCATAGCAAAAAAAGAAATGTTTCTGACGATGTAATGTTGCTAACGTTACTGTTTGTCCGTCCATAGCATGACGTTAGCAACCACGTTAAATCAAACTTTTACTCAGAAAAACTATGCGCCATCTGCATGAAATGCTTTGAATAGTTTCAAAAAGCATTGTGGAAGCTAAGAATTAATTTTCAGTTGTGTGTGGTCAAAACGTCACTTACACAGAAAACCTTTGGCAAACCTTGTGTCCGTCCTATACCCGTTCTTTGAATTTGCTGGGTACTTTTTGCATTGAAAACTAGCTTTTCTGCTATTCCGGATGGTCATGGACTGCTGGAGTGTTCATTCAATTATACTACATTGCATTAAGAGAAACATTTTGCTCCTGCTTCGAGTCAGAGCAGCAGAACACAGCCCTCCTGCAGTGATCTGCTGAGAAACTATCAGATGGAAGGGGGGCAACAAAATCTATTCTACTAGATTTTCTCACAACCGACCAATTATCTCAAAACTTTCACAAAATCAGACTTAAACCATCATTGTCAAGGTAACACATGCAAAACATAAAATAGTCAGTGTTTATTTTTCAGTGTTGAGGGCCACATTTTGGCCCCCATTATACTGAAATCTGTCATATACACCGACTTCTAAATGCCTATCAAAGAAAAAGAAATGGTAGGTGATAATTTGTCCAATGGGGGAAAAGAACCTGTAGATATTGTTGCGGGGATTACACAGCATCTGTGACATTGTGAGATTTGGTTTAATGTAACACTATAGGTTATTTCACTCATATGGTGACAGCCAGTTTTAGACATGGAGCACTGATGAGGGCGATAATGAGCGGAAACGGGGCATATTGGTCTTGTAAGATAAAGTGACATTAAATTGGGATTTCCAATAGTGGCAAATGAGCAAGGAGTCGGTCACTGTTCCATTTGCTAACATGTCAAGTCATGTTGAAAAGGGGGACATTTCCTCTTACATGAACTATAAGCTTATCCCGGAAATGGCCTGACCAGTCAACTTTCATTTTTGCCTATGCTACAATATGGAGTCATGTTTTTAATCAGTGATAACTGATATGTACACATTTGGTAAATATGAATCAGACTACACATATTATTTGAAGAAAGGAACACTGAGCATTATATCTTTTGAACTGAATATCTTGATGACCTCAAAATACATGAAATATGATCGACATCAAAACTTATATATTGCTGTACATGTACTCAGAAATCCACAGGTGAAACCAACGCCTCGTCCGAGTCTAATGTACAAAAGTCTTCATTCAGAGGAATAGATATATTTTATATATTTTCAACATGTTCATGATACTAAATCAATGAGCCGGAGTGCCGATGGGAATCTTGATTGTTAGGCCTACATGTAGCAAACACTTTTGTCATTTCACATGTACAAGAAAGATCCAATTATTGCTCGATCACCTTGATCAAACAAACATGCGTAAATTCCAGAAGAAGGATATGAAAAACGATGAAAACATGTGTACATGTACCAATATCTGTAATATATTCACACGTGTACATGTAGGTTTCATGTTACTTACGATAAGTGTCAATCAATGTTTTATGGGCTTACATGTTCAGGTAATTATGATAATGCCCTAAATCCGTAACATTGTACAATTCACAATGATAAACAACAACAATGTTGTACATTTGCCTGGGGGAATCAATTAATATAATGTCCCTGGCCCTGCCTGCATCCAAGAACGTGAAACTCTCCAAAACACAATTATAAATCCTCCCATTCTGATTCTGGTATTATTTATGTTTGAATGCACAGAAAACCAATATATATAAGTACGGTACTTTTTGTGTGCATCGCTTCACAATAATTTCAGCAAAGTTGAAAAGGCAATCAGAGATATTGCTCGCAATCCACAACATCTTCTGTGGGGTCCTTTTAAGGCAGTTTCTTAAAATTGGGGCATGAGTTCCTTGAAAGGAATTTAGGCATATGCCGGTAATCCAAATGGGACACACTATGTAGTGTTCTGATCAGCATGGATGGGAGTTCCAATTGGAATGGCATAACATTCCCTGCCATTCTCTCTGTGCTATTGTATGGCAAGCCAAATGCCATTCTTTCTTTGGCGAGTTCGAAAATGGAAGCCAGGGCGTTCCTAAGAGTTCCAACTCATTTGGAATGCCTTATGCCAGTTCCTAGTATGAACTACGTTCAAGAAGCTTCCTAAGCAAAAACAAAATACTTTTTTGGCATTTGTGTCCAAAGTCTGACTGTTCCCTTCTGAACTAACATGACTAAACAAATCCAGTGGAACATTGCAAGTTCCATTCTGGAACAGTTCTAATCTGAACTGTAGTGTTCCAGATCTGGTTCTAATCTGAACTTTAGTGTTCCAGAACTCGAGTTCCATTGGCGTGCTCATGAGTTTCTGGACTGC
Source organism: Hanleya hanleyi (assembly GCA_036873755.1). Classification (NCBI taxonomy): domain Eukaryota; kingdom Metazoa; phylum Mollusca; class Polyplacophora; order Lepidopleurida; family Hanleyidae; genus Hanleya; species Hanleya hanleyi. The sequence continues at coordinate 17,166 of JAVTVY010019107.1, forward strand.
ATGTATGTAATCTCTAGGCAAACTGAGCCGCTGTTCTGGGAATAGGGTAGTTTTAGAAACTCTTCACATGCAAAATGAAAAAAAAGTAGGCTGTCGCCATCGGGACCCCTCGGGCCGGGCCCAGAGCAATTGTGGAAATAATGTTTCTGACCCCAACAACTCACATATTTGGGGTGGGCATGTATAAAGGGGCATAACTCCTGAAAAACACATCCCATGGCACCGACTTTCAATAGGCTTCTGGTACTGGCTGTATTAAACAACTGTATGAAGTTTCATTGTTGTGAGTGAAGGGACTTTTTGAGATAATGTGTTTACAAGGATAAAAACAGACAGACATGTATAAAGGGGCATAACTCCTGAAAAACACATCCAATGGCACCGACTTTCAATAGCCTTCTCGTACTGGTTGTATTAAACAACTGTATGAAGTTTCATTGTTGTGAGTGAAGGACTTTTTGAGATAATGTGTTTACAAGGATATGGACCAACAGACATGTATAAAGGGGCATAACTCCTGAAAAACACATCCGATTACACCGACTTTGAATATGCTTCTGGTACTAGCTGCATTAAACAACTGTATGAAGTTTCATTGTTGTGAGTGAAGGACTTTTTGAGATAATGTGTTTACAAGGATAAAAACAGACAGACATGTATAAAGCAGGCCTCGAAATTTCAAAAATTTGCGTAACCCAAAAATAGTTCTGGGTCAGGATGTTCACGTAACCTATTGTTCGGTTACGTAGGACTAGGTTGCGTAACCCATTGGTTACGTAAACAGGTTAGCCAAAAAAAATTCTGAAAATGTGTATTATATATTATTATATATATATTATTACAATAAAATACAAAATTGTTTTGAGAGTCCTTGAAACAGCAGCTGACGACAATATTCTCAAACTGCGATGTAACATGTGCAACTTATTCGTCAGAAATTCAGCGAGAAGCACCCAGGCATGGAATAAAAGGGATGGTGTTGAAAAAAATAAAATGTGAAATGTGTAGAAAGTAAAACAAAAGCAGACAAAACTTTTCTAAAGTCATCGTGAAATGACCACTTCTGGAATGTTTTTATGTTCACAGAGTCAATTTTCGCTTTTGAGCCGTTTTGCATATCGAATCTGCGGTCCGGAGATGAGAAAATTATTACTGCATTCACACTGATTTCCATCCACTTCCGTGTGCGTGCTGTCCCGCACTGTAGAATTGACCCGCATTTGATTGGACGAATTCAGGCTTTGTATGTTGGGAGTTGTGTCCCCTTGATATCGCATGCTTCCGTTTTTTGGCGCCATCAGAATGTCAGTTTTTTTCGTTTCGAACCTCCGTGTTTTTATTTCTTTCTGATGCAAAATCACACGTTCATGATACTAATTCCAGAATAAAAACGTGTATAAACTCCGAAGCATGATTCGAAGATACCATAGAGGAGAAATATAGACCGGTAAGGCAACGATTGATGACTGTTACTGGGCTGGTCGCCCAGACATTTTCAATGGCACTCGTCATACCATAGCGCAAGTCGATTTTTTACGTAACCGATTATTCGTTCTGCAGAATTTACAACCACGTAACCGACACGTAACCGATCGTTTCGGTTACGCCAAATTTCGAGGGCTGATAAAGGGGCATAACTCCTGAAAAACACATCCAATGGCACCGACTTTCAATAGGCTTCTGGTACTGGCTGTATTAAACAACTGTATGAAGTTTCATTGTTGTAAGTGAAGGACTTTTTGAGATAATGTGTTTACAATGATATGATGGACGGACGGACGGACAGACGGACGACGGAGGCAACAACAATACCGGTCGGGCAGAATCTGCCCGAGGGGTAAGAAAACCAGAACAGTTGAAGTCCACCAACATTGAAACTACTGATTTGTCTTGGAACCGTAACATTGGAAGTAATCCCAAGTGAGATCGAGTACATAGGCCTACCCACAATTACCAAATTAGTCCTGAAAAGAAAATTTGACATGGCCCAACCAACCTATGTACAGGCATGACAGGTCAATCAGCATGAAATCCCAAATGAGATGAAGAGGCAAGGTACATGTACCCACATATCGAATTTACAAAGAACCTGTCAGTTTTTCAGAAGTTAATGTCCGGAAATCAAATTTCAAATTAGGCCCAAGCGGCGCCACCTATAATTTGATTGGCATGAAAAACAATCCCAAGCATGATGTTGAGGCGAGGTACTCACATACCAAATCTGTTTTTTAGAAGTTATTGTCTAGAAATGAAGTTGGATGGATGCATGAATGAATGCATGGATGAACGGAGCCCAATACTACATGTAGTCCCTCTTTAGAAATTCGGGCGTCGGGGAACAATAAACGTTCCATTAAAGTTGGGCTGACATGATTCTGTCGGAACAGTAGTTCACTCCACCAGGGATGACTTCAACATTCCACCTTTTCACACCATCTCCACCATGGTACATGTAACCTACATGTATATGTACATGTAAGTTTCCCATTTCATGTACATGTACATGGCTAAACATATTAATACATGTTGCAACCTGGACACCTCACATATACAGATCAGCTAGGGCTTTTATATTTCCATCTCCCTATTAAAGTTAGGTATTCAGCACAGCAAATTTCCAAAAATCCCCAAATACAGGCAAATTTTGTAGGTTTAATTTGAGTCCACTTAATGAGAAATCTCCCTGAATATGTATCAACATTGATTTTCAATGTTAATAAAAAAATATTTATCTTTAAAGGAGTACTTAACTTATTTTATATAGGTTCCTATTACAAAGGTTAGGCTCTTAAAGAAATATAAACAACTATTTTACTTTCGTTAAGGGCAATAACCTATTATTATAATTACAATTTGTGAAGCCATGTTTCCTCTTTGAGGTCGACGTAGGGGCCGCCATATTGCCTGTGGGATGACGTGACTGATGACGTCAGCATTCAGGACAACGTCACGGCTAACGCTTGATCCAGGGACGTTCCAACTACGGCATTTCAATTACTCTGGGTTCGAGTTTTAATTCGAGGAATAAACTGGCGCGGCAAATCCCACGGGGGGAAATCCTAAAAGGAAATTGGTTTAGGTTATCTTTGCCAACTGAAAAATTTATTCCCCAAGTTTTTCAACTGAGACTTGCCCGATTCAATTTGGACAAAATTTGAAACTGAGCGGTAAACTAAAAGGGTGTCCTCTGCAATTGTCCATTGATTTCAGTTGAACGACGATGCTTCTAAGTTCATAAACATTTTCATGGTTACACTTGAACTACTAAAATCAACTAGAATGTCGTTGAATTTACTGGGTTCCTTCTCCTTCGAATCATCGGCATAACCAGCACGATCAACCTTGAATCTCCATGACGTTGCTACGTTTTTAGATGAGTATAAACTCACTTCCGCTCATCTAAAAACGTCACGCAGTGGTGCAATGGCGGCACCCAGTGCACGCCGTTGCGAGCAACAAATAATCAATATTTCCTTTATTTCGCATTCTATCAACATGAGTTTTATACAATAAAGTTTGGAATACGAATGCTGATAAATATAGTCACACTCAAAAACAAGAGCCCAAGGGGCTTCAATATACGCCCGTATATCTGGAATTGCACTGGTCTGAATATCTACATGTAGTTTGTTAATAGCTTTGGTCTGAATTGGTAGCTAGCAATCCAGAGAAAGGTAAACGATTTTTTTGCTTCTGAGAATGTAACATATATCACATCTTATATTGAATGATAAACTAAAATGGGCTTAACTCTTGTTAACTAGGTGACCTTGAAACAAGAGCCGAGAGCTCATATATCCCACACTGAAATCAACAATAATCAAAACACAAGAAAATAGTACAATGTAGATTTCCTTCAAATGGATTCCTTTCAAGCGAGAAAATTTTTCATGAAGGTAGAAAGATGGGAAGAAAGTGAACGTTTGTTCTTGAGTTAATACACAGGTATGAACTTCATAAAGGACCCCTCCCCCCATTAAATTAGTAAATGTATAGTTTTTCTTTCACAAAAGTGTCACTAAATGTAGCCGATTCTTACATGTATCAAACATGGAAGACAACTCCATAGGACAAATGCCATATACACGTAGGGGAGACAACTCTGAATATTCCCACCTAACACATATAGGCATCTAAACTTGATTCAGTTTTGGGGGACTGTGACCTTGACCTTCGACAAATTGATCTCCCTTTGCAATGCGAGGAAGTTATACCCAAAGTCTGGTACCAATCCATACCTTGAAATTAGAGATATTGCATGGACAACAAATGTTAATGGATGAACAGACAGAATGCAACATCGCCTTGCATGACCTCGTCTTCGACAGGTATATGAAAATGTGACTTTTAATGATTTCTTAACTTTGGGGTCACAGTGACCTTGACCTTTGACCCACATTTTGGTATGTAACACATCATGTCCCTCTAATGTATAAACTGGCACAAAAAAGTTATTTTTAAAGATTTTCAAATTTTGGGGCCTTGACCTAAATCTTGGTACACGACACATTGTCTTCCCTCTATGTATCTACTGACACCAAAAAAAAAAGTAAATTTAAAGATTTCTTAATACTGGGGTCAGTGACCTTGACTACTGACCTTGTCCTAAATTTTGGTACATGACAAATCATCTCCCCTTAATATATCAATGGACACAAAAAATCATGATTTTTAACAATTTCATGATTTTAGGGTCACAGTGACCTTGACCCTTGACCTACATTTTGGTATGTGACACATCGTGTCCCCCTAATGTATCTACTGACAAAAAAAAAGTTATTTTTAATGATTTCCTGATTTTGGGGTCACAGTGACCTTTGACCTTCGAACTTGACCTAATTTTTGGTTTGCGACACTTCGTTTCTCCCTATTGAATCCACTCATAAACAAATAGAAATTTTTATGATTTCCTGATTTTTCGGTCACAATGACCTTTGACCTCTAACCTTGACCTACATTTGGTATGCAACAAATCGTTCCATCCTAGGGCATGCATTCACCAAAAATTAGAACTGTAGATAAATAACTGTCAATGATCAATGATTTTTTTTCTGATTTTTGGCAACAGTGACATTTGACCTCGACCTCAATTTCAGTGCGCGACACATCGTTTCCCCCTAGAGTATCCACTCACAAAAAAATGCAACTGTGGATAGAAAACATTCACAGATATAGAACGGACATGAACACCTCCGTGATTTCCTGTTTTTCAGTCCAGTGACCTTTGACCTCTGACCTTCATTTTGGTACGTGACACATCGTCTCCCTGTAGGGTATGATATCCACTCACCAAAAATTGGAACTGTAGATAGAAAATAGCTCATTGGGCTTCAATTACAAGCGTCTAGTCCGTCATTCATAATCCAGCCGTCGTCCATTAGAGAATATCCGTGTTCATAATCCAAAGACCTCGGCATGCATTGTATAATATCATCAGTATATTTTTGGAACTAGATTAACAAAAATCTGATCCAGTAGGGTTAACTGTAGTTCAGCTTTTGCCAAGGCCTGATGTTCTGGTAAAGCATGACCGAATTCTTAGCTCTAAATATACTCTTCTAAAAAGCTTATAATCAAATCAAGTAATTTTATCTTGTAAATATAGATCAAGGTAAGTCATCTTCAAAAATGTTTAAGTCAATTCTAACTTAATTGCATAGGGAACATGAATTTGGAGATCTTAGTCTTAACATAAAGAATTTGACTACGGTCAGTGATATTCTTTGATAGACTTCAGGTCCAGCCATAAGTGGTATAAATTTGGACCATGTAGATATAATCTTTCATGAAATATTGGAAATATTGTACTAAAAGAATCTGACCTGGATAAAATAGGTCAAGGATAAAATAGGTCAAGGTCAATCATCTTCAGCACACCTTTGGATCTTCGCCGGATGTATACATATTATTAATTTGGAAAGCCTAGATACATTTCTTCATGTTAGACCATAATAAACAGTATATGACCTTGAAAAAATGGGTCAAGGTCAGTCAACTTGGATGGGCTTCTAGTCAATCACCAGTTGCATAAGTAATATGAATTTGGAGACCCTAGCTTCAATCCTTCAAAAAATATGGCAAATACTATAATTTGACCTTAAAGAGGTAGTAGCGTGATTTTAGTTGTTCGGGTAAACTGAACAGCATGATCACTTGCAACATTTGCCAAAAGATTTTCAAGTATTGAAATCTCGTATTTCATATAGGGATCAATATTGTCAGATTCTTCAATTCGGTCTAGTGAACAACATGAAAATGGGAAATGACTGAGATGACGTCGGATAACGTGATCAGGTATCCATGACGTCACGTTAGAAGCCATCACAGTGCGATAAAAGTTCTAAGATCGAGTATGACGTTGCAAAGCATCACGCTCGGAATTCCAGTGCGCGTTTTGTGACGTCATCTCGGGCACTGGAGCCAAGTGCAGGTGCTGTGACGTTTTTCAGACAATGTCAGAAGTGTGATTTCAATGCCCGTGATATTAAATAATGAGGTCACAGAAACATGTTCACCATAGTTGCTCTCAACTACTGAATAACTTTTATCGAAATATGTTATTTGCTGAATATTTTTTAAATGACGCTTTTACCTCTTTAATAAAATAGGGCAAGGTCAGTCATCTTCAGTACACCTCTGGACCTTCGCCAGATGTACACACACTATTAATTTGGAAAGCCTAGCTTTATTTCTTCATGTTATATCATAATAAACAATCTATGACCTATAAAAAATAGATCAAGGTCAGTCAACTGGAATAGGCTTCTAGTCAATCACGAGTTGCATGTGTAATATGAATTTGGAGAGCCTAGCTTTAATCCTTCAAAAAATATAGCAAATACTAGAATTTGACCTTGATAAAATAGGTCAAGGTCAGTCATGTTTAATAGGCTTCTGACCCTTCACCCGATACATATGTGGTATGAATTCACAATGCCTGGCTATTATTCTTCTTGAGATATCGTGTTCACAAGAAAGATGGACAGACGGACAGATGACGCCGACGACGGCAATACCCTTCGGGCAAAATTTGCCTGAGGGGTAAAAACTACTCCAGATATAGACCGGACATGAGGGACGGACAGAGGGATGGACGGACGGAAACCGCCATCGCATAATACGTCCGCCTTTTGGCAGGGCGTATAAAAAGTCGGTCAGGTGAAACAAAAGTTCCAAACTCTTCTCTGCAAACTTTTATCACATGACGCGTGTCTTTCAGCATACCTAATTACCGAGCTGGTGTAACTTGACTACAATTGTTTTAGAAGCGACACTAAAGTCAAAACGCACCATCTCTTTGCACTGGAATGGCACGGGCTGTTTGAACTCTTGACCTTGAACTTGCAAATTCTCACCAAGTTTGTGTCATAGAATTTGTTCACATTAAGTTCTACTACGATGATTTCATCGGCCGAGAACAGTGAGCGGGTCGTGAATTAACTTTTCTGGGGCGAGCACGTGATGTTATTGTGTCACGCCAAATAAGGATTCATCCATGCCTTGCCTGCACATGGTTTCAAGTGCGCGGATATTACATCAGACTGACCACATGGGCTCTAGAAATAGACTAGGCTTTCCCCATGTCTGAGTATCGTTAACATTATTCTCTCATTACTTCCTGTACATTTTCGACCTGATCGGATTTCGCTGCCTGATAAACTAAACACAAAATTATTTTGGAGACTAAACGCTTCATGAGCCAAAAATTCGCTCGCCACTTTGGCGATTTACTCTTATTTTTTAATCGACACATTGGCGACTAACTGAACAATTCAGTCACCAATTGCGATTTTATAGTCCCCATTGGCGAGTTGTCGACTGGGTTTTCTGAGCACTGGAGGATTTCTTGAGATGGGGTCATTTCTCACGCTTACTTAATATTGGAGAGCCCAATACTGTACTGTCCAACATACATGTAAGAAATAACAGACATTTGGGGATAACCTTGTTTGCACCCAACGACCCAGCTTCCCATAAACATACACTTCAACATCAAAATTATATTTCAGCAAAATTGTATTTATTTTGCATTATAAACTCAACTTTTTAATCAGAACAGCTAGTGTGCCCATTCATGACACAGAGTTCCTTTGAATTGATCAAAGTTGAAAACTTGAGTCCATATTCATTTTGTCACTGAATGTCCTGTCTTGCACATTAACTTTGAGCAAGTTAAAACAAAACTGATTACCTTGACTGTTTATAACAAAATAATACTGATTGATATCATGACTCTTTGCCTTTGGAATAAATATTCACAACTGGCCGGAATAAATTATGCAAAAAGTATTAATTTCCGCATAGGGTTATAATAATGGCCCTAAGATTTTTCCATGGGTACCGTAGGTAGGGTAAACTATATATTTTTACAATCCTTATGCTTTGGGGATTCATATAAATAAAAACTTATGATGGAAACCATTCTTGAATTGTTTGTTGTTTTTTTCAAGTCGGGAGAAAAAAAAAACATGCGCAACTTACAAAGTTATGTCGCGCACACGGGATGGTGATGCCATGCTTGGAAACCCGCTTTCATTTGTAACATTTCATGAGGCTGTCTATATATTTTTACAATCCTTGATGCTTTAATTAATTCGTATAAATAAAATCTGATGATGGAAACCGTTCTTGAACTTGTAAGTTGTCTAGTCAGGAGGAAACAAAAACACAACACACGACGGCCGCAGCCGCCATTTTTGGAGTTTCCCCACACAATTGTCACATGACATGACATTATTTGGGGATTCCCGATGTAATAAACTCTAAATCGAGGCTGAAAAGAATGTAGCCAGTGATTCATATATCACGGGAGCGTTAATTGGTCAATTTTTTGCTACCGAGGCGAAACAACCAATCACAGGTGTGTTTAGATAAGGCTATCAAGAAGCCGCTGACAACGGCTTTCCGGCGCAAGTTTAAGAAACGTGAGCTGCTCACAACGGCTTGCTGTAGGCAATGATTAAACCATAATCATGGCGAAGAAGACAGCATTTAGAATATGACAAATTTTTATAGTAAAATGCTTGGGCCAAAATTTCATGAAAAAAAATTAAATCATTAAACCTTCAAATAAAGCCTGGCGTTATAATCTATAGTCAAAATGATCGTCACGATTCCCCCCCCCCCCAAAAAATTGTACCCTCATGCAGGGACATCCAAATTGGACCAGAGTTCATGATTTTTGCAGATGTGGCCGGTACCACTTTTGTGTATTTTAATTACTGCTACATGTAAGGGTCAATGTATAGTTAGTACATGTAGAGGCTTAATCTTTACTTGCTCTGTGTTGGAATTCTACATGTTCAGAGTGCTTATTGTTTTAAGTGCCCTAGCTTTGTCTTTGTTTAACTTACAACCTGCTGGTAGATATGCATTGTGTTACAAAGAAGCCTCAACCTGCTTAGTGATTGGTCAATAGTTTAAATCTTCAATCAGGATTTATCTCGATTGGCTGTATTTCGAATTTGTTTAAACAATGTTAAATCTGCTTTGAAATCTGCCAATCCACCTTATGTGGAGCAGACCAGTTTATTAATTTGTCTGATTCTCTGGATTGGAATCAAGGTTAGTTGTTGCTATTTTTACCACATTTTGCGAGACAGTATTTTTAAGTTTATTGAATGTGAGCTTGCTACTATATTAATGGTCGTATAATGTGGGTTCTAACTCATTTTGTAGAAAATTAGCCTAGTAGCAATTTTTATTAATAATATTTCCTTTATTTCTAAGAACCTAGCTAATCTATGTCCTTGGGAAAGAGCAGAATTAACAAAGCAGCCATTTTTATTAATATTTCCTTTGTTTATTTCAAAGAGCCTAGCTATTATCTATGTCCTTCTGGGAAAGAGCAGAATGTGTGAATTGTGTATGCATGTGTGCATATCTGTACGTGTGTTTTTGGATTATTTCTATATTTTTGTGAGAGTAATTGTCCACTTATGCAGACTAGTAAATCTAGCTATTCTGTAATATTTTCACATGCCATGGTTAGCTAGAAACATACACAGTGTTCTAGTATTTGTTTATATAGATTTGGCAGGCAAATGCCTGACATGGGCTGCATTAAGCCCGGCGCACACAAGAGCCAAACAACAATGACGGACTATGGTACACGAGTACTTTATACAAAATTTGAAGCTCAAAACTGTCGAAATAATGCATTGCGGAGCATTGCTACTTGTATGGCTATTGACAACTATAGTTTGCAGGCCGATGCAGGCCGATATATGGATTAAATGATCGTCTTGCAGATATCTATTTTGTTGTTGCACTTTTAAAACATGGTATTTCGTAGTCAAATTTTATCAATGGGAAAAAATAGTTCAGTGACATCATGACCAAATATAGTATGGTTTTTTTTCTCACGCTACATGTATTATCCAATCAACATGTTATGTTACTAGTTACATACGATATTTACGTCATGGCTTTAGTTTATGTCACTGAATACCAACAAAGTTATGTGATAAATGTATATAAATTTCAGAACGATGTGACACAGATTAATGATTTATGCTCATGTTGTACCCGGAAAAGGGGGGGGGGGGGGGGGGTTGGGTCTATCAGGAGATGAATATGCTTGTGGTTATCCAAATGTACATGCAGCAGTTAAAGCTAGCTAGCTAGCTAGCTGAACAGATTTCACAGATATAAATGTATGGGACACCATTCCCCAATAAGACACCTACATGTAGCTCAAAGTTTTGTAAACAAAGCCAACATTTGAAGGGGAATCCTATACACAAGAAATTCTTTTTTTCGCCTGAAAAATCCACATGGAATTAACACTGAAGTTTTGAACAACTTTTGCCAGAAATGAATACTTATAACATGGCAAGCAAGTTCTACTGGGTTAAACTTGAAACGTCATTCAATATGTAGGATTTATTGGCAAATAGTTGGAATAAACATTCCAAACAAGTGCACAACTTTCAAGGGAATTACATCCTCCTGATGAGTAAACATTATATCATACACAAGAAATCATGTTTTTTTTTGCCTGAAAAATCCACATGGAATTAACACTGAAGTTTTGAACAACTTTTGCCAGAAATGAATACTTATAACATGGCAAGCAAGTTCTACTGGGTTAAACTTGAAACGTCATTCAATATGTAGGATTTATTGGCAAATAGTTGGAATACACATTCCAAACAAGTGCACAACTTTCAAGGGAATCACATCCTTCTAAAAAGCAAACATTAAGGCATGGAAGTCAGTCAGTTGGGTTCACCATGATTCTACAAGGGAGTGAAATTACTCCGGGTTGTTTTCAAAAATTGATAATAATATTTGATGCTAATTAACTTATGATTCGGAGTATTGAATCAGTTCTTTATTTAATTAATGCATGGGATTCTGCTGTTCTGCTCTGATACATGTATTTTAGCTGCATTAAATAATGATTCCAGGATAATAATTCAATAGGAACTAAATCAACACAGTATTAATGTCGTTAGTTTTTCATTGTCGTACAACTTTATTTGGAAAAGAAGTGGTTCATAAATAATTATTTTACCCAAAGAAATTCTGACTTTAGGGGGCAATGGCTCCTAGACAATGAGCAAACATTTCATACTTGTCTTTATCACATAACTGCGGTGTTATTAGGGACATATGGTCATGACATAATTATTGTATGCACCTAGGTAAAGAACACTTTCAAACACGCTGATTGGATAATACATGTATACGATTTGAATAATGTTTGTGTCTATATAATTTTGATCACGCCAAATCTGATTTTGCTGACCAGAACTACCCTACAATGCACCTTTGACATCAGCATTGAAGATTACCCAGATTTTTACCTCCGCCAATGCCTGGCTATTGTGGTCGAGTGTATCTGTATTCTGACCGAAAAATTGCCCCAAAAATGCTCTTTTTGAACATGACGTCACTGTGACGTCATCATGAGGCCTCGTAGATTTTTTTACATTTTCTTGTAGAGCTCGACCCAAAGATATAGTGTGGTAAGCTAAGTATCAGCCCTCTAGCCTTAGCGATAGCGAAAATATTTAGGGGCACTTCCCCCCCCCCCCCAGGCTGCGGTACACCCTAAATCGCCCAGGCCAGATTGGGTTAAATGGACAACTGCTATCCTATAACTGTCTGATCCATGTTCTCTCTTTAGAGTAGCATCATTCCCAGCCATGGTTTGTCTGACAAAGTCGTACCTTGGCAGATAGCGGGTCTGCCATAGCGATGATCAGTCGTCAGTCTTACTTTCAGGAGTTCCGCTTCACATCTGTGACCTCGTGATATGGAGTATAGAGACATGTATAATATGAAGGATGTAAATAGTGACACAGTATTCGTCTTGGGGAACAAATCGAAGAAGAAATAGTACATAGATGAAATCGATCAAACAACTTCGATCAAATGCAGGGGCAGATACGGGCCTTATTTTAAACCCTTATAGGGCGCCCAAAATAAACGAGGTCTAAAAACGCCCAAATTAAGAAATAAAAAACGCCCAAATTAGACAAAGAAATTCAGATATTTTAGTTTATTATGCAGCAAATTTACATCTTGTATTTAATTTTGAGATGGTTTACGCACGTTAGGCAAATTGATATAATCTCATATGGAAATTCATTGTCTGGAAATGCGCCTGATGCGTTTTAGAGCGTCTGAGAACGTCTCGCCACGCTCAGCAAAACTAGAAAGGCGCCCAAATTAACTAGAGCCTTAGGCACTGAAACGGGGCTATTTAAATGTAAAATAGGCTGTTGGAATAATTTCACTAACTCTCTGATGTTCCATCTCATGGCGAAGAGCCATACTTGTAGTCTCACACATTCCTCTCAACAAGGATCTCTAGTGCATTCGTGTAATTATACACATATATACATTTAAAAAGTAGGCTGTCGCCATCGGGACCCCGCGGGCCGGGCCCAGAGCAATTGTGGAAATAATGTTTCTGACCCCAACAACTCACATATTTGGGGTGGGCATGTATAAAGGGGCATAACTCCTGAAAAACACATCCCATGGCACCGACTTTCAATAGGCTTCTGGTACTGGCTGTATTAAACAACTGTATGAAGTTTCATTGTTGCGAGTGAAGGACTTTTTGAGATAATGTGTTTACAAGGATAAAAACAGACAGACATGTATAAAGGGGCATAACTCCTGAAAAACACATCCGATTACACCGACGTTCAATAGGCTTCTGGTACTGGCTGTATTAAACAACTGTATGAAGTTTCATTGTTGTGAGTGAAGGACTTTTTGAGATAATGTGTTTACAAGGATAAAAACAGACAGACATGTATAAAGGGGCATAACTCCTGAAAAACACATCCAATGGCACCGACTTTCAATAGGCTTCTGGTACTGGTTGTATTAAACGACTGTATGAAGTTTCATTGTTGTGAGTGAAGGACTTTTTGAGATAATGTGTTTACAAGGATATGGATTCATGTAGAAAGGGGCATAACTCCTGAAAAACACATCCGATTACACCGACTTTGAATAGGCTTCTGGTACTAGCTGCATTAAACAACTGTATGAAGTTTCATTGTTGTGAGTGAAGGACTTTTTGAGATAATGTGTTTACAAGGATAAAAACAGACAGACATGTACAGTACACCCAAGAATTAAACTGGTCAAATTCGCGAAGGATAGCCAAAAAATGTCGCGAACCGTTCGCGAACGTTTCGCGAACGATTCGCCAGTACCTCTCGCCATACCTTTCGTGAGAAAATGTCAGAATTGAACCTTTCGCGAAAGGAATACGCGAACGATGTTTGAGGAAATACATGTCGTAAAATGTTTATATTTTTGTCTATCAACTATTTATTTTTCATTTGCTGGTGTGTTTTGTTTTTAATGGCATTAATTAGTTCCATATACCTAATTTTGCAAATGAATTGCAACTATAAAATCACGACGACGGAGTAACGTTCACACCCACGTGTCGAGTCTCCAGCGCGTCAAAAAGAACATAAATCGGCATGGTACATGTTTGGATATACTGATCAAACATATTTTCATTTGTATTTCATTTTTTGTCACCTATCGACACAGTTTGGTTATATTTCGTTTAAACTTTTGCGTTCATTCCGGTTCGTTCTCATAAATGTAAACGATCGTCGGTTACCTTCACGGAGAACAGTAGTTGAAAATGGCAACTTGCCACGGATTTCCAACTTCAAGAAAATAACGAAGATCGATCTTCATTATCCCCAGATTCACAGAGATATATGTTTCTTCTTTCTATTACAATCAACTTTATATTAGATCTAAAAACATAATTTTATATGCTCTGGAATGAAATCTTTCCGCGACGTCTGCACGAAAGAGTGCTTTCTTCGAGGTCCGCGCTCTGATAAACAACAAGGTCAACAGCAGGGAACTATTCGGTCTTCAATTTCACATTCCGGTTTTCTCGTGCAAAAAGTGAATGCTTTATGCAAGAATTTCTTCCATTCACTCTAGATCTGTATTCTATTTGCGTTCCACAATATGATCTGTTATCAACTGTTTATAACATTCGGCAATATGAGAAAAGAAAAAGTTATTCAAAATTGTTTAATAATATATTTGATCAGAATATTTATCTTATATATTCTTCTGTGCTATCGGTAAAATTATCTTGCATTCTTCTCGTTTGTTATCACATTAGTCTAGACAAATTTTTAGTATTATGTAAATATTTAGGAAGAATGGGCTAATAAGTTTTTTCATTACCGTGATCTCTTCCGTACATAAGCGACACGTTTCCGCAACACAATTGTATTGAGGACGAAAAACATCTTCGGAATGTACCTTGTACGGTACGCCTCGATGAAAACGAATCTTTATAATACCATCCAGGATAATATTAATTAAGTATTTTCTCAACTGTTTTTCCTTTTGTTAGACCCACCCGATTACATTTCGATTTTTGATTGACTGAAATTGTAGTCCGCTTCTCATTCGGATTTCGCTGTCCATCAACTCAATGTTTCATTTAAATTTCACGGTACATTTCTTCGTTCATTAAGATCTTTTGCAGCGCTAGATATTAAAATAGATATTTAAATAATAAATAACGAGAGAGCAGAGAGCATTTCAAGGTATGTGGTATTTTAAATTTTCTCATGTCTCGCAAAACGGGATTCATTTTTTGTTAATTTGAGCTCTAGGCTTAATTTTAAGTGTTACTATTATTGTATTGGTTAATATAACTTCGTAATGGGAATTAGATCTGCATGTACCCCATGTGAAATGTTGTTATTTTATTCCGTTGTTATGTGTTGCGGGGGACTCTTAATTCTGAGTACAAAAAAAAGTATTCATTCGTCTCACAAGCAAACAAAAGCCGCCGACTATAACAGAATCTTGGGACAACAAGCCATGTAGTTGTTAATATAGTATTTTGAAAATCAATTCATCTGTAATCACAAATTCGGTAGACTATGGAAGTGAACAGTAGGTGGTGATCACACTTTAAATGCGTCGCACGGGTATGAGTACGTGGTGCGGCTGTTTTCAGGGGCATAGCTCTGCAGGGTCAAAGTTCGCACATCTGGACCACGTGGGGCTTTTCGCCGTGGGAGTGGAAAAAAAGACCTGCTTCATATTTTCTTTATCTATCGAAACAAATTACAATCAGTACATTTTGCAAACATTTAACTATACGGGTTTCTGAGCCATTCTGTCGGTCATCCAACTTTATTCACAAGCAAACATGTACGGCCGATTAAAGTTTAACGGCAGCAGCGGGCAGTCCATGCACTGCGGAGGAAGTCCAAACTTTGCTCACTCCGTTCGGTTCATTTCGCTTCGGTTATTTCGTTTCGGTCGAACTCCGTTCATATTCTGGTCATAATTCGTTCAAACTTCGTTCCGATAAGAAGATCCAACACTCCCGCATTTGTTGCCATCTTGTCTTGTCAAATGCGGATCGCTTTACGTCAGTTATGATCGTGACGCATCTTTCGCGAAAGGTATTTACCTTTCGCGAAAGCTATGAAATAAATATGAAATCATCGTAAGTTATTATCAACCTTTCGCACATGCTTTCGCGAACGTTTCGCGAATGTTTCGCGAAAGATGAACCCAACGTTTCGCGAGCAGTGACCAGTTTAATTCTTGGGCGTACTGTATAAAGGGGCATAACTCCTGAAAAACACATCCAATGGCACCGACGTTCAATAGGGTTCTGGTACTGGCTGTATTAAACAACTGTATGAAGTTTCATTGTTGTAAGTGAAGGACTTTTTGAGATAATGTGTTTACAATGATATGATGGACAGACGGACGGGCGGACAGACGACGGAGGCAACGACAATACCGCTCGGGCAGAATCTGCCCGAGGGGTGAAAAAAACCCCGCTGGGACAGACATTTATTATGAAACCAACCTGATGAAATGATAAAATAATGTCTTCACTGCATGTTACCAATATTTGCAAAATTTGTTACTTTTTTCAGATAATCGAAATCATATCCTTCAGCAGTAAATAACAATACGAAGCCGCGCATCTGAAAACCCCTCAGCTCTGGGTACATTCATAATGTATTCAATTTGAACCAAGATGTCAGGAACAACAAGCAGTCAAGTCACAAATATACAGATTATCAAAAATTTTGCAATTAGGAATGACCCCCAAGGTTTCCGTCCAATCAGAGAAACCGGTATTCATTACATAAGTTTCTTGATGCATCAATGATGTATACCAAATTTTACATCGAGCATTTGAACGGTATCAGAGATAGAAATCATTAATGATTTTGCATAAATTAAAGATGGCCGCCCATCCTTCTCCCCACTCAGAGGAACTGATGTGGTTATTCATACATATTCTTGATACATCGATGCCGTATATCAAGTTTGATATAGAACACTTAAATGATATCAGAGATATATATCATTAAAGTTTTTGCATAAATTAAAGATGGCCGCCAAGGTTTTCGGTCAATCGGGTCCCGATTTAAAGTATCTCTATGCATCGATGATGTATACCAACTTTCATATAAAACAATTGAATGGTAACAGAGATATGTATCATTATCGATTTTGCATAAATTAAAGATGGCCTCCAGGATTTCCAGCTAATCAGAAAAGCCGGTTTGGTAATTCATTGAAAGTTGCTTGATGTATCGATGATGTATACCAACTTTCGTATTGAACAGTTGAATGGTTTCCGAGATATGGATCATTATCCATTTTGCATAAAATTAAAGATGGCCGCCAAGGTTTCCACCCAATCAGGTCCCAATTCAATAGGCTTCTGGTCCTTGACTAGGTAAATAAGCATACCAAATTTGGAATTCTTCAGTGGAACCGTTTTCCGTCTATCTCGCTTACGTACGGACGTACGAACAGACGGACGTACAAGACGACAATACCCCATGGCCAAAATTGGTCGAGGGGTAAAAATGAGTATTGAGATACAATGTAAAATCCTCATGGTTAGATGGACTGGAGCTATGCTGGGATGCATCCTCTCATGGCATCATATTATACATGCCAGCACATGCCTAGTATATTACAGTTCTATTTGGTTATCTCCCCTGTCACCTTACAATTTCAAACACAGCATTCTGTGATATGCAGAGCTCTTTCTGTAGATCAGGGGGAAATGCTTGCAACATTCCATGAATATTTCAGAAGTAGAATGAAAAGAAAACATTTCTGAATACAGGGAAATTATTACATAAATGATTTGACCACCACTGGATTTTAGAAACTTACCATAAAAAGATAATGCAGAGGGTCTTGAGGGGTAAGCTTAAATGGCGAAAATTCCAAACTGTAACTCAACACACATATTTCATGAAAATGTAAATGAATACAGGCAAAGTGAAATATCCCATTGTTTTCTACAATGAATTACACTTATACTGGTATTATTTAATACTAAATTACTGCCCAAAGACGCTTTCTAATGAGAATGAGTTAGTCCCACAAAATCACTCAACATGCGCCTCTCAAAATCTGTGGTTTAGCAGACGACATATTTTGAGCACGAAAGTAGTGCCACTGGAAAATGAATGAAAACACGTATAAAATTAGAAAAATGAAAATGTAACTTAAACATATCAGATCTGCAACTATACACGAACATTAAAAACACAGAAACCTGGACAATCTAAAGAAGGAAGTTTCAGACCTCTTTCTTGTCGTGTAAGAACTCTATCTTTTGCTGTGTTATCAAGACACAGAGCCGTTGCTCAATTTTTTCTGACTACAATACATGACCATTAGTCCCTACGGGCCTACATCGCCCCGTGAAAAGCTGTATCTGCCCCCGAAATGCCCTACCTACCCGTATCGATAATCACCCGAGGGTCGCCGCCGAATTCGAACAGTCTTGCAACCAGATAAACAAAATGAACAATATCTCCGGAATCATCAAATTCTTTAATTCCTTGAAAGACCACCTTTACCTTCATATCTGAAGGACCATGGTTTTCTGCATTCCTTGAAGGAACATCTTTAGCATGTCCACCATTACATCCATACATGGAAGGTTCACTGTTAACTTCAGACCTGACTGATCACCATTACCTCCCTTTGTTCAAGGATGTTCCTTACCTCCATTACTGGAGGATCACCGTTACCTGCATACATGACTGTCTACCGTTACCTCCATTCCTTGAAGGACCACCGTTACCTATATTCCTCGAAGGATCACCGTTACCTCTATTCCTGGAGGTCTACCGTTGCTTCCCTACCCCAAGGATCACCATTACTTGTATACCTGAAGTTCAAACATTACCTCCATTACTTGAATACTCCATAACTGAAGATCCATCATCACCTTCATAACTGAAGGACCACTGTTACCTCCATAATTGAAGGACCACTGTTACTTCAATTCCCGGAGGTCTACCGTCGTTTCCATACCCCAAGAATATTACCTCCATAACTGGAGATCCACCATTACCACCATTCCTCGAAGGACCATTGTTATCCACATAACTGAAGGATCACCATTACTTCCATTCCTGAAAGGACCACCTTTAATATCTCCATAATTGGAAGTTTAGTTACCTTCATAACTGAAGGTCCACCGTTACCTTCATTCAATGAAGGGCCACAATTGCTTCTATTCCTCGAAGGAGAAGCGTAACCTTCACCCCTGAAGGTTCAACGTTACCCCCATTCTTTGGATAACTCCATAACATTATCTCCATAACTGAAGGTCCCGCGTTACCTCCATATCGGTGCCGAGTTTGTTGTTATTGTACAATGTTGTGTTTCCATGTTACGATTTCTGTATGTTCAGTTTTCTATGTTTGGGTTATCGGTGCTGAGTTTGTTGTTATTGTTGGATGTTGTGTTTCCATGTTATGATTGCTGTATGTTCAGTTTTCTATGTTTGCGTTATCGGTGCAGAGTTTGTTGTTATTGTTGGATGTTGTGTTTCCATGTTATGATTGCTGTATGTTCAGTTTTCTATGTTTGGGTTATCGGTGCTGAGTTTGTTGTTATTGTTGGATGTTGTGTTTCCATGTTATGATTTCTGTATGTTCAGTTTTCTATGTTTGGGCTATCGGTGCTGAGTTTGTTGTTACTGTTGGATGTTGTGTTTCCATGTTATGATTGCTGTATGTTCAGGTTTCTATGTTTGGGTTATCAGTGCTGAGTTTGTTGTTATTGTTGGATGTTGTGTTTCCATGTTATGATTGTTGTATGTTCAGTTTTCTATGTTTGGGTTATCAATGCTGAGTTTGTTGTTATTGTTGGATGTTGTGTTTCCATGTTATGATTTCTGTATGTTCAGTTTTCTATGTTTGGGTTATCGGTGCCGAGTTTGTTGTTATTGTTGGATGTTATTTCCCTGTTATGATTTCTGTATGTTTAGTTTTCTATGTTTGGGTTATCGGTGATGAGTTTGTTGTTATTGTTGGATGTTGTGTTTCCATGTTATGATTGTTGTATGTTCAGTTTTCTATGTTTGGGTTATCAATGCTGAGTTTGTTGTTATTGTTGGATGTTGTGTTTCCATGTTATGATTTCTGTATGTTCAGTTTTCTATGTTTGGGTTATCGGCACTGAGTTTGATGTTATTGTTGCATGTTGTGTTTCCATGTTATGATTGCTGTATGTTCAGTTGTCCATGTTTGGGTTATCAGCACTGCGTTTGTTGTTATTGTTGGATGTTGTGTTTCCATGTCATGATTTCTGTATGTTCAGTTTTCTATGTTTGGTCTAACGACACTGAGTTTGTTGTTATTGTTGGATGTGTTTCCATGTTATGATTTCTGTATGTTCAGTTTTCTATGTTTGGGTTATCGGCACTGATTTTGATGTTATTGTTGGATGTTGTGTTTCCATGTTATGATTTCTGTATGTTCAGTTTCCTATGTTTGGGTTATCGGTGCCAAGTTTGATGTTATTGTTGGATGTTGTGTTTCCATGTTATGATTGCTGTATGTTCAGTTTTCTATGTTTGGGTTATCGGAACTGAGTTTGTTTTTATTGTTGGATGTTGTTTCCATGTTATGATTTCTGTATGTTCAGTTTTCTATGTTTGGATGATCGGCACAGAGTTTGTTGTTATTGTTGGATGTTGTGTTTCCATGTTATGATTGCTGTATGTTCAGTTTTCTATGTTTGGGTTATCGGAACTGAGTTTGTTGTTATTATTGGATGTTGTGTTTCCATGTTATGATTGCTGTATGTTCAGTTTTCTATGTTTGGGTTATCGGTGCTGAGTTTGTTGTTATTGTTGGATGTTGTGTTTCCATGTTATGATTTCTGTATGTTCAGTTTTCTATGTTTGGGTTATCGGCACTGAGTTTGATGTTATTGTTGCATGTTGTGTTTCCATGTTATGATTGCTGTATGTTCAGTTGTCTATGTTTGGGTTATCAGCACTGCATTTGTTGTTATTGTTGGATGTTGTGTTTCCATGTCATGATTTCTGTATGTTCAGTTTTCTATGTTTGGGTTAACGGCACTGAGTTTGTTGTTATTGTTGGATGTGTTTCCATGTTATGATTTCTGCATGTTCAGTTTTCTATGTTTGGGTTATCGGCACTGATTTTGATGTTATTGTTGGATGTTGTGTTTCCATGTTATGATTTCTGTATGTTCAGGTTCCTATGTTTGGGTTATCGGTGCCAAGTTTGATGTTATTGTTGGATGTTGTGTTTCCATGTTATGATTGCTGTATGTTCAGTTTTCTATGTTTGGGTTATCGGAACTGAGTTTGTTTTTATTGTTGGATGGTGTGATTCCATGTTATGATTTCTGTATGTTCAGTTTTCTATGTTTGGGTTATCGGCACGGAGTTCATTGTTATTGTTGGATGTTGTTTCCATGTTATGATTTCTGTATGTTCAGTTTTCTATGTTTGGATGATCGCCACAGAGTTTGTTGTTATTGTTGGATGTTGTGTTTCCATGTTATGATTGCTGTATGTTCAGTTTTCTATGTTTGGGTTATCGGAACTGAGTTTGTTGTTATTATTGGATGTTGTGTTTCCATGTTATGATTGCTGTATGTTCAGTTTTCTATGTTTGGGTTATCGGTGCCGAGTTTGTTGTTATCTTTGGATGTTGTGTTTCCATGTTATCATTTCTGTATCTTCAGTTTTCTATGTTTGGGTTATCAGCACTGCGTTTGTTGTTATTGCTGGATGTTGTGTTTCCATGTTATGATTTCTGTATGTTCAGTTTTCTCTGTTTGGGTTATCGGTGCTGAGTTTGTTGTTATTGTTGGATGTTGTGTTTCCATGTTATGATTTCTGTATGTTCAGTTTCCTATATGTTTGGTTTATCGGTGCTGAGTTTGATGTTATTGTTGGATGTTGTGTTTCCATGTTATGATTGCTGTATGTTCAGTTTTCTATGTTTGGGTTATCGGCACTGAGTTTGATGTTATTCTTGGATGTTGTGTTTCCATGTTATGATTTCTGTATGTTCAGTTTTCTATGTTTGGGTTATCGGTGCCGAGTTTGATGTTATTGTTGGATGTTGTGTTTCCATGCTATGATTTCTGTATGTTCAGTTTTCTATGTTTGGGTTATCAGCACTGAGTTTGAAGTTATTGTTGAATGTTGTGTTTCCATGTTATGATTGCTGTATGTTCAGTTTTCTAGGTTTGGGTTATCGGAACTGAGTTTGTTTTTATTGTTGGATGTTGTGATTCCATGTTATGATTTCTGTATGTTCAGTTTTCTATGTTTGGGTTATCGGCACAGAGTTTGTTGTTATTGTTGGATGTTGTGTTTCCATGTTATGATTGCTGTATGTTCAGTTTTCTATGTTTGGGTTATCGGCACTGAGTTTGTTGTTATTGTTGGATGTTGTGTTTCCATGTTATGATTTCTGTATGTTCAGTTTTCTATGTTTGGGTTATCGGCACTGAGTTTGATGTTATTGTTGGATGTTGTGTTTCCATGTTATGATTGCTGTATGTTCAGTTTTCTATGTTTGGGTTATCGGCACTGAGTTTGTTGTTATTGTTGGATGTTGTGTTTCCATGTTATGATTTCTGTATGTTCAGTTTTCTATGTTTGGGTTATCGGCACTGAGTTTGATGTTATTGTTGGATGTTGTGTTTCCATGTTATGATTGCTGCAACAGTATAGGTACAACATAGAAAAAACAGGCAATCAATATTCGTATTAAGTCATCAGTGTATGGAAGTATTACATCCGTGGTTGTTTAAAAAGTTCTACCCATTTACCCCACTTGTCATCCAATTGCTGTCTATTTTTAAAGAATACAGTTTTTTCTATCGTGTAATAATATTCTAAATCTTTATAGAACAGACGTATATTTGGAATTATTCCCTGGCATCTACTACGATACAAGTAAAATTTTGCCAATAATATAACCATGTTACATTGGCTACTGTGTCCCAACAAATCAAATATAATATTCTCTAAGGACATAGATATTCTATATCCAAAAACCGTTTCAATTCTATCATTCAGCAATTGCCAGAATAGTTGAGACTGTTGACAATCCCAGAACAGATGTACTATTGTCTCCTTATAAAGTTTACAAAAAGTACACAAATCATTTTCCCTAATATTAATTTTGCGTAAATAAGAATTTGTTGCAATAATTCTATGATTAATTCGAAATTGAAACCATCGTAATTTTGTATCCTTCATAATGAAGATCGGTAGTTTATAAACTTTTCCCCACCATACTGGTGATTTTTCACCTATTATTAATTCTCATTTTCTTTGTGATTTTACGTCTAAATTTTTTATTTTTCCCAAAAAAGTTTTAGCTATATGATATGTGCCTTTAGATGTTTTGACTAATAGCAAAATGTGTTCGGGGATGAACGGTAACACAGTTTCCTGAACCTCTACATGTACACAGTTCTTCTTAAACAATTTAGTAATTGAGCTCCGTATTCCTAAAAAGCTTATATAACAAGGTCTAAGGCCAAATTTCTCACAAAACTGGGCGTAATCAATCAACCTTCCATCATTATTCAAAAAATCGTAAGCATATAAAACACCTTTCTGTGCCCATCTCTTATAGAATACTGGCGCTCTACCAACTTGAATTAAGTTGTTGTACCATACAGGCTGATATATACAGTTATGAACATTTACATTGAAACATTGTACATATTCTTTCCAAAATTGAAAAACCTCGCTCCAAAATTTATTATATATTTTCGGTACCAAAATGTCCAAAAAATAAGTGCCATATACGAAAATTTCATTTAAACTATCACCAAGACTCTCTCGTAGTAAAGTTTGCCAGGTGGTAGTCCTGCTGTATAATATTCTTCTCACCCATGTAATTTTTAAAGATTTATTAAATATTAATAAATCGACCATGCGCAGGCCCCCTCCGCTGTAATCTTGCACCATAATGTTTCTAGCCACTTTATCAGGAACATCACCCCAAATAAACCGAAACAAACGAGAATTTAACTTTTTCAAGAAATCTCCTTTTGGGGTGGGGAGACTAGTTAATAAATGTGTTATTTTGGATATGATCAACTGCTTTACCACAACAATTCGTCCATTCACGGTGAGTTTTCGCCTTTTCCAATTCTTAATCAAATATTCTATTTCTCTCAGTTTGGGGGAAAAATTCTCCTCGACCATTTTGTCCAGGTCTGTACAAAATATTATTCCCAATAAACTCATTTTATCTGTCCAGTTCAAATTTTCATCGTTACAAATTCTTTCATCTGAACCACGTTTCGAGCCTATCCACATAGCTTGTGTTTTATCTATATTAATAACAAGTCCGGATATTCTTGAAAACTTTCCCAATAGGGCCAGGGTGGATCTCAAGGAACGCTCAGAGCCATCAAGTATAATTGTCGTATCATCTGCATATTGAGACAATTTATATTCCACATCTTCTTGATAAATCCCCACCACTTCATGTTCTGAACGAAGCATGATTCCAAAAATTTCTACACATAGTAGGAATAAATAGGGAGAAAGAGGATCACCTTGACGACACCCTCTACCTAACATAAAAGAAGGTGTCATATGCCCATTAACGGATACCTGCGAAAAAACATTGTTATAAAGAGTTGTGACCCAGTTTTGAATAGAAGGCCCAAAATTGAACATTTGTAATACTTTATGTATAAATTCCCAAGACACTGAATCAAAGGCCTTTTCAAAATCTATAGATAATATCATCCCAGGTACATCCTTTTCTTCTGCCATGGCTATAATATCGTAGATTAACCTAGTATTTTCCCCTATAAACCGGCCCGATAGAAACCCCTTTTGATCCATATGAATTAAATTATCAAGAACTTTTTTGATGCGACCTGCTATACAAGCTGATGCAATTTTATAAGTACAATTTAACAATGTTATTGGCCTCCAATTTTTTAAGTGATCCCTAGCTTTTCCATCTTTCGGAATCATGGTTATTATTCCAGTTCGCTGCGTTATAGATAATTCCCCCTTTCGATAGTCCTCATTCACTGCCCTAAGCCAAAATCTCCCTAAATCTATCCAAAAAAATTTCAAGAACTCCGCACTAAATCCATCTGATCCGGGACTCTTATTATTCTTCATTTTTTTTAATATAGTTAGGGCTTCACTATACAATATAGAACCTTCCATCTCGTCCGCAACTTCCGTTGACAACTTTGGAAAATCATATTTTTCAGCAAAACTTTCTATGTCAAATTTTTCTAATAGAGTATCTTTCGATTTGTACAAGTTCTTATAAAAGTCGTGAATTAAAGACTGAATCTTATTTGGATCCTCAACTATTCCGTCATCACTGCTAAGTCTCGAAATACTTTTGTTTACAAAATTTCTCTTCTCCAAGGAACAGAAATACCTACTGGGTTTTTCACCATGTTCAATCCATTGTGCCCTTGATCTTATCAAAACTCCGTCCATTTTAGTTTTCCGTATCAACTCCAGCTCTTTTTTAGAATCGAGCAGTGCCTCGTTCAATATTGTGTCTGCATCTTCATCAACTATTCGTTCTAAAATATTAACAGTTTTCTCCAACTCATTTTCTTTACTTATTCTCTCTCTCTTCTTTTTAGCTGAATAGGGAATGGTTTTAGATCGAATATTTAACAGAAGAGTTTCAAAAAACAATTGGTCCGAAATAGAGAGTTGTAAGTCTTGATTAGGTATATTTTCCACAGATTCTCTAACATAAGGACTAGCCGCATATTGTTCTTTTGTTTTCAATATTTCTTCTTTGACAATCTTACAGTACGCAGGATCCGATAAGAGGGAGTTATTAAATTTCCAGGGACCTTTTCCTGATTTCACTGTATTTAATTTCAATTCTAAAGTAATCATAGAATGGTCGGTTCTATAGCCAGCGAAAGTATCCGCTTCTACAACACTGTTTAAAAGTTCCTCCGAGATTAGAAAATAATCTAGTCTGGCTTGTTTCACAGGATTTCGTCGTCTCCAAGTAAATCTACGGGTTGTAGGATTGTATATCCGCCATGGGTCACAAAGGTTATATTCACTTTTCAACAAAAGAAGTTCCTGTCTGGACTTGGGATTATTAATTGATACATAATTGAAATAGTCTAAACCTGGATCTTGAACTAAGTTGAAATCTCCACAAATTATATAAAAAGCATTATCTATCTCATCCATTTTTTCCTTAAGTGTACTATAAAAGCTGGGTGTATCTTCATTAGGTCCATACAAATTGACTAAGGTCAGTCTATATCCATTCACACTGATGTCTAGTAATAAGCAGTTTCCCTTGTCATACTTAATTTCACGATGAACATTAAATTCAAAATTTTTATTAAACAGGATTGCAACACCTCTGGAATTTGATGAAACCGAATTAAAGTAACCATCGCAACCCCATTCAATTAAAATATCCTCAAATTCACTTTCCATAAAATGAACATCCTGAAGACAACACACTGCATATTTTTTACCTTGCAGATAATTGAAAACATCTTTACGTTTCTCAGATCCACCCAGGCCCTGACAGTTCATGCTAATAATACTTAAATTTTCCATGACAAAAATTGTTTTTTTTTTAAAGACTTGTTCACGAATTGTTTACTACGTAAATGCATATTCCACCAGCCTGTGGAGACCCATACTATAGTATACCAAGGCTCCATATAACGTAATTTACCTGTATACAATAAAATATTATTATTGAACATGTTATGATTGCTGTATGTTCAATTTTATATGTTTGGGTTATCGGCACTGAGTTTGATGTTATTGTTGGATGTTGTGCTTTCATGTTATGATTCCTGTATGTTCAGTTTTCTATGTTTGGGTTATCGGCACTGAGTTTGTTGTTATTGTTGGATGTTGTGTTTCCATGTTATGATTGCTGTATGTTCAGTTTTCTATGTTTGGGTTATCGGCACTGAGTTTGTTGTTATTGTTGGATGTTGTGTTTCCATGTTATGATTGATGTATGTCAGTTTTCTATGTTTGGGTTATCGGCACTGAGTTCGTTGTTATTGTTGGATGTTGTGTTTCCATGTTATGATTGCTGTATGTTCAGTTTTCTATGTTTGGGTTATCGTTGCTGAGTTTGATGTTATTGTTGGATGTTGTGTTCCCATGTTATGATTGCTGTATGTTCAGTTTTCTATGTTTGGGTTATCGGTGCTGAGTTTGATGTTATTGTTGGATGTGGTGTTTCCATGTTATGATTTCTGTATGCTCAGTTTTCTATGTTTGGGTTATCGGCGCTGAGTTTGATGTTATTGTTGGATGTTGTGTTTCCATGTTATGATGCTGTATGTTCAGTTTTCTATGTTTGGGTTATCGGTGCTGAGTTTGATGTTATTGTTGGATGTGGTGTTTCCATGTTATGATTCCTGTATGTTCAGTTTTCTATGTTTGGGTTATCGGTGCTGAGTTTGATGTTATTGTTGGACCTTGTATTTCCATGTTATGATTGCTGTATGTTCAGTTTTCTATGTTTGGGTTATCAGTGCAGAGTTTGTTGTTATTGTTGGATCTTGTGTTTCCATGTTATGATTGCTGTATGTTCAGTTTTCTATGTTTGGGTTATCGGTGCTGAGTTTTTTGTTATTGTTGGATGTTGTGTTTCCATGTTATGATTGCTGTATGTCAGTTTTCTATGTTTGGGTTATCGGCACTGAGTTTGTTGTTATTGTTGGATGTTGTGTTTCCATGTTATGATTGCTGTATGTTCAGTTTTCTATGTTTGGGTTATCGGCACTGAGTTTGATGTTATTCTTGGATGTTGTGTTTCCATGTTATGATTTCTGTATGTCCAGTTTTCTATGTTTGGGTTATCGGCACTGAGTTTGATGTTATTGTTGGATGTTGTGTTTCCATGTTATGATTGCTGTATGCTCAGTTTTCTATGTTTGGGTTATCGGCACGGAGTTCATTGTTATTGTTGAATGTTGTGTTTCCATGTTATGATTGCTGTATGTTCAGTTTTCTATGTTTGGGTTATCGGCACTGAGTTTGTTGTTATTGTTGGATGTTGTGTTTCCATGTTATGATTTCTGTATGTTCAGTTTTCTATGTTTGGGTTATCGGCACTGAGTTTGATGTTATTGTTGGATGTTGTGTTTCCATGTTATGATTGCTGTATGTTCAGTTTTCTGTGTTTGGGTTATCAGTGCTGAGTTTGTTGTTATTGTTGGATGTTGTGTTTCCATGTTATGATTGCTATATGTTCAGTTTTCTATGTTTGGGTTATCGGTGCTGAGTTGATTGTTGTTGTTGGATGTTGTGTTTCCATGTTATGATTGCTGTATGTTCAGTTTTCTATGTTTGGGTATTCAGTGCTGAGTTTGTTGTTATTGTTGGATGTTGTGTTTCCATGTTATGATGGCTGTATGTTCAGTTTCCGATGTTTGGGTTATCGGTGCTGAGTTTGTTGTTATTGTTGGATGTTGTGTTTCCATGTTATGATTGCTGTATGTTCAGTTTTCTATGTTTGGGTTATCGGTGCTGAGTTTGTTGTTATTGTTGGATGTTGTGTTTCCATGTTATGATTGCTGTATGTTCAGTTTTCTATGTTTGGGTTATCGGTGCTGAGTTTGATGTTATTGTTGGATGTTGTGTTTCCATGTTATGATTGCTGTATGTTCAGTTTTCTATGTTTGGGTTATCGGGGCCGAGTTTGATGTTATTGTTAGATGTTGTGTTTCCATGTTATGATTGCTGTATGTGCAATCGGTGCCGAGTTTGATGTTATTGTTGGATGTTGTGTTTCCATGTTATGATTTCTGTATGTTCAGTTTTCTATATTCGGGTTATCGGCACTGAGTTTGATGTTATTGTTGGATGTTGTGTTTCCATGTTATGATTTCTGTATGTTCAGTTTATCAGCACTGAGTTTGATGTTATTGTTGGATATTGTGTTTCCATGTTATGATTGCTGTATGTTCAGTTTTCTATGTTTGGGTTATCAGTGCGGAGTTTGTTGTTATTGCTGGATGTTGTGTTTCCATGTTATGATTGCTGTATGTTCAGTTTTCTATGTTTGGGTTATCAGTGCAGAGTTTGTTGTTATTGTTGGATGTTGTGTTTCCATGTTATGATGCTGTATGTTCAGTTTTCTATGTTTGGGTTATCGGTGCTGAGTTTGATGTTATTGTTGGATGTGGTGTTTCCATGTTATGATTCCTGTATGTTCAGTTTTCTATGTTTGGGTTATCGGTGCCGAGTTTGTTGTTATTGTTGGATGTTGGGTTTCCACGTTATGATTTCTGTTTGTTCAGTTTTCTATGTTTGGGTTATCGGTGCTGAGTTTGTTGTTATTGTTGGATGTTGTGTTTCCATGTTATGATTTCTGTATTTTCAGTTTTCTATGTTTGGGTTATCGGTGCTGAGTTTGATGTTATTGTTGGACCTTGTATTTCCATGTTATGATTGCTGTATGTTCAGTTTTCTATGTTTGGGTTATCAGTGCAGAGTTTGTTGTTATTGTTGGATCTTGTGTTTCCATGTTATGATTGCTGTATGTTCAGGTTTCTATGTTTGGGTTATCGGCACTGAGATTGTTGTTATTGTTGGATGTTGTGTTTCCATGTTATGATTGCTGTATGTTCAGTTTTCTATGTTTGGGTTATCGGCACTGATTTTGTTGTTATTGTTGGATGTTGTGTTTCCATGTTATGACTGCTGTATGTTCAGTTTTCTATGTGTTTGTTTAATGCTTGTCATTGGACATGGTTTGTGACGCACAGTAAATGAATCTCGCGATATCTCGCTTGGTTTTGTACCATAACGTGACTACCAATTATTCCTTTGTTCAGTCGTGAGACCCGCCAGTATCGCCTGTTGTAGCCATCTCCGTGTAGTGCTAGACATTTATAGAAATTTACTTGTAATGCAAGTTTGACATTAGTGATGCATTCAAACAAATGCCTATACACCCTTCTATTTGGCATCTCCATGGAGTCAAATGGCAAGGCCACTATTATTTCTTCGTCAGACTTGTTTTTGGTTCCTGATCGAGCCCAAAAATCTTTGACACCCTTTCTCAGGCCATTTGTTGGATAGCGCGCAACAATTACGACGTCGCTTTCATCATACATTTATTGGATGACTTTTGGACTTGTGACAGACCAGATTTCTGCGCTTTGAGGACAATGGCCATTATGACCATGATTTTCAAATCCCTCAATATACCTCTGGCTAGTCATAAAACTGAAGGTCCTGTATTTGTCTTGGAGTACCTAGGTATTATGCTTGATAGTGCTCAATTGTTAGCATACTTACCGGACAACAAGAAAGAACGAATAAGAGAGACATTAGCACAGAGGATGCATAAGACATCCTGCACCAAACGTGAATTACTGTCACTGTTAGGCCACTTGAATTTTGCAGCAAAAGTGGTTATTCCTGGCAGGTCTTTTGTATCCTATCTGATTCAGTTATCTACTACTGTGAAAAAGTTGCATCATCACGTGTCCTTAAACCTTGAGTGTCGTCAGGAGCTATTACTATGGCATGATTTCCTGGAATCGTGGAATGGAATTCACTTGTTTCTACACGATGACGTGGTAGATGCTTGTGACCTTGATCTTTATACCGATGCATCTTCCACTATTGGCTTTGGAGGTTTCTTTAAAGGTCAGTGGTTTTGTGACAGCTGGCCGAAAGAATTGACCAGTGGAGAAACTGATGAACTGTCTATGGCATTGCTGGAATTATACCCCATTGTTGTCGCAGCTATGTTATGGGGTAACCAGTGGTCTCAACAGCGTATTAGATTCTACTGTGACAATCAAGCAACAGTACACATTATCCGCAAAGGTCGCGCAGCATCAAAATGTCGTTCAATTATGAAACTTATGCGCAGACTAACATTGCTGTCCATGCAGTACAACTTTGTCATCCTGGCAGAATACTTGCCAACCTATCAAAACGACATAGCTGACTCGTTGTCACGTTTTCAATTTCAGAGGTTCCAACGTCTGGCCCCCTCGGCTGCCAAACACCCGACACTGTGTCCGCCATACTGCAATGTGATCCTTTACTAAATAGTGAAGTGAAACAACTTTGGAGTTCAGCGATTACAAGCAGGACTAGACAATCCTATCAAACTGGCATTAGAACGCTATTGCATTTTTTGACTATGCATAATATCTTTTGCTCTCAGACTAATTTACCAGTCTTGTCAGAAGAACTGCTAATTTTATTTGTGACATACTGTTTTAGACGTCTTCATGTATGTTTTGGGACTATCAAATTATATTTGTGTGGGATTAGATTTACATACCTGGAAGCTGGTCTACCTAACCCATTAACAGATCAAAATGGGTCAACCTTAGAGCGATTGAGCTTGATATGTAAATCTATCAAACGTGAACAAGGTGTTATTGTTAGACACAGACTACCAATTACAGCCGATATAGTATCATGCATTTGTAAAACGTTGCAAAAAGGAGTATTTTCACAATTTACTGATATAATGATGAAAACTGCAATCACTGTAGCTTTCTTTGGTTTTCTTCGATGTGGTGAATTTACTGTGATGGGAAAATTTATTCCCCAATTTCACTTATGTTTAGGAGATATCCAATTCGATAGTACTAAGCCATGTGTTTACCTCCGCCTCAAAGCTTCCAAAACTGACCCTTTCAGGAGAGGAATAACATTGACATTATTCAAAAATTCCAAGATATGCCCTGTGCTGGCTCTCCAAAACTACATGTCCATCAGATGCAACTTGGGCTTTGGGCACAACCCATCACACCCGCTATTTATCACAGATGATGGTAATCCACTTTCACGATCAGTGTTTATACAGAATTTACGCTCAGTGATAAGTAGAATTGGCCTTCAACCTGGCCTGTTTTCGGGTCATTCTTTCCGTTCAGGAGCGGCGTCGTCTGCTGCTCGTGCTGGCGTGCAAGATCACATGATCAAACTTTTGGGACGCTGGTCATCAGACTGTTACAATAGATACATTCATACATCCAGTGGTTCACTTCAGACCGCTCAAATGGCCATGGCCGCCTTGATGTGAACTTGCTCATAGGTGTATGTACCAAATGACATATATAAGCTAGGTTAGAAGAGTCATTTGTCTAGTCCATTTAATTGTTCAGCGTGTAAGTCTAGTAAATGATATTGCATGTATCTTGTTTTCCATAACCAGGTAGTATTATGTATGCAATATTGCATAGAAATGTTAGTGATCTTGATATATGTCGTCTTTTTATCTTGTCTATTATTTCCTGTAATTGACCTTTTATAAAAATTGTTTATATTGGTTTGCCTCCATATGGTACACCTAGCATGGTTATCCTTATACTTAACATATATCATCTTGGGGGTCTGTATGTAATTCCTGTTAAAGTAATTACATCCATTTGGCGATATTCACTTCATACTTGCGTTCATTCACCCCCAAGATACCTACAAGCAGCTCCCGCTGCGAAATATAGACTAGTGTTTTTCATAGTTTGTACTGTACACACAGTCGGAACAGCTCCCGCTGTCTGCTACATTCATAGACCATGCAGCTCCCGCTGCCCCTGGTCATAATAACAGCTCCCGCTGTAGCCAGATATTGGCAGCTTCTTGCGGTTTATTATATGATCTACAATTATCGATAGTTACTGTACAGGCAACGGGAACAGCTCCCGCGGTCTGCTATAGATTTGAGACAATGCAGCTTCCGCTGCCTCTTGTCCTATTATAGTCAGCTCCCGCTGCATCTTATCTACAGCTCTCGCTGTTGCACTGTATAAACAGTGGGCACAGCTCCCATTGTCTATTACAATTTTGAGACAATGCAGCTCCCGCTGCCTCTTGTCATAGTATAGACAGCTCCCGCTGCATCTTTTCTGAATAGACAGTGGGCACAGATCCCATGGTCTATTACAATTTTGAGACAATGCAGCTCCCGCTGCCTCTTGTCATAGTATAGACAGCTCCCGCTGCATCTTTCTGAATAGACAGTGGGCACAGCTCCCATTGTCTATTACCATAACACTATGCAGCTCCCGCTGCTTCCTACATCAGCAGCTCCCGCTGCCTCCTGCATCAGCAGCTCCCGCTGTTCCTAGTCATTAGCAGGTCACGCTGCCCCTAGTCATTTAATGGCAGCTTGGCTTTTATACCTGTACTCAAATACAATTATTCAATGTCATGATATACATGTACTAGTCAATCTGATGGGGCACGCTTGGGTGGCATATCTTCTAGATAGGGAAATTATTATGTAGAATCCCGAATAGCAGTAAGTTTTTAGGTATGTATGCCCAAGCGTGCCTCCTTGTGCCAAATTCAATAAACTGTATATTGTAATTGCCGTCTCATGTTGTGTGTCACAAATGTTTGTTTAATGCTTGTCATTGGACATGGTTTGTGACGCACAGTAAATGAATCTCGCGATATCTCGCTTGGTTTTGTACCATAACGTGACTACCAATTATTCCTTTGTTCAGTCGTGAGACCCGCCAGTATCGCCTGTTGTAGCCATCTCCGTGTAGTGCTAGACATTTATAGAAATTTACTTGTAATTACCCTCCACCATCCCCTTTACTCCACCAACAGGCGATATTCACTTCATACTTGCGTTCATTCACCCCCAAGATACCTACAAGCAGCTCCCGCTGCGAAATGTAGACTAGTGTTTTTCATAGTTTGTACTGTACACACAGTCGGAACAGCTCCCGCTGTCTGCTACATTCATATACCATGCAGCTCCCGCTGCCCCTGGTCATAATAACAGCTCCCGCTGTAGCCAGATATTGGCAGCTTCTTGCGGCTTATATCTACAATTATCGATAGTTACTGTACAGGCAACGGGAACAGCTCCCGCGGTCTGCTATAGATTTGAGACAATGCAGCTCCCGCTGCCTCTTGTCCTATTATAGTCAGCTCCCGCTGCATCTTATCTACAGCTCTCGCTGTTGAACTGTATAAACAGTGGGCACAGCTCCCATTGTCTATTACAATTTTGAGACAATGCAGCTCCCGCTGCCTCTTGTCCTAGTATAGACAGCTCCCGCTGCATCTTTTCTGAATAGACAGTGGGCACAGATCCCATGGTCTATTACAATTTTGAGACAATGCAGCTCCCGCTGCCTCTTGTCATAGTATAGACAGCTCCCGCTGCATCTTTCTGAATAGACAGTGGGCACAGCTCCCATTGTCTATTACCATAACACTATGCAGCTCCCGCTGCTTCCTACATCAGCAGCTCCCGCTGCCTCCTGCATCAGCAGCTCCCGCTGTTCCTAGTCATTAGCAGGTCACGCTGCCCCTAGTCATTTAATGGCAGCTTGGCTTTTATACCTGTACTCAAATACAATTATCCAATGTCATGATATACATGTACTAGTCAATCTGATGGGGCACGCTTGGGTGACATATCTTCTAGATAGGGAAATTATTATGTAGAATCCCGAATAGCAGTAAGTTTTTAGGTATGTATGCCCAAGCGTGCCTCCTTGTGCCAAATTCAATAAACTGTATATTGTAATTGCCGTCTCATGTTGTGTGTCACAAATTTGGGTTATCGGTGCTGAGTTTGATGTTATTGTTGGATGTTGTGTTTCCATGTTATGATTGCTGTATGTTCAATTTTATATGTTTGGGTTATCGGTGCTGAGTTTGATGTTATTGTTGGATGTTGTGTTTCCATGTTATGATTGCTGTATGTTCAATTTTATATGTTTGGGTTATCGGCACTGAGTTTGATGTTATTGTTGGATGTTGTGTTTCCATGTTATGATTCCTGTATGTTCAGTTTTCTATGTTTGGGTTATCGGCACTGAGTTTGTTGTTATTGTTGGATCTTGTGTTTCCATGTTATGATTGATGTATGTCAGTTTTCTATGTTTGGGTTATCGGCACTGAGTTCGTTGTTATTGTTGGATGTTGTGTTTCCATGTTATGATTGCTGTATGTTCAGTTTTCTATGTTTGGGTTATCGTTGCTGAGTTTGATGTTATTGTTGGATGTTGTGTTCCCATGTTATGATTGCTGTATGTTCAGTTTTCTATGTTTGGGTTATCGGTGCTGAGTTTGATGTTATTGTTGGATGTGGTGTTTCCATGTTATGATTTCTGTATGCTCAGTTTTCTATGTTTGGGTTATCGGCGCTGAGTTTGATGTTATTGTTGGATGTTGTGTTTCCATGTTATGATGCTGTATGTTCAGTTTTCTATGTTTGGGTTATCGGTGCTGAGTTTGATGTTATT
Source organism: Hanleya hanleyi (assembly GCA_036873755.1). Classification (NCBI taxonomy): domain Eukaryota; kingdom Metazoa; phylum Mollusca; class Polyplacophora; order Lepidopleurida; family Hanleyidae; genus Hanleya; species Hanleya hanleyi. The sequence continues at coordinate 52,224 of JAVTVY010019107.1, forward strand.
GTTGGATGTGGTGTTTCCATGTTATGATTCCTGTATGTTCAGTTTTCTATGTTTGGGTTATCGGTGCTGAGTTTGATGTTATTGTTGGACCTTGTATTTCCATGTTATGATTGCTGTATGTTCAGTTTTCTATGTTTGGGTTATCAGTGCAGAGTTTGTTGTTATTGTTGGATCTTGTGTTTCCATGTTATGATTGCTGTATGTTCAGGTTTCTATGTTTGGGTTATCGGTGCTGAGTTTTTTGTTATTGTTGGATGTTGTGTTTCCATGTTATGATTGCTGTATGTCAGTTTTCTATGTTTGGGTTATCGGCACTGAGTTTGTTGTTATTGTTGGATGTTGTGTTTCCATGTTATGATTGCTGTATGTTCAGTTTTCTATGTTTGGGTTATCGGCACGGAGTTCATTGTTATTGTTGAATGTTGTGTTTCCATGTTATGATTGCTGTATGTTCAGTTTTCTATGTTTGGGTTATCGGCACTGAGTTTGTTGTTATTGTTGGATGTTGTGTTTCCATGTTATGATTTCTGTATGTTCAGTTTTCTATGTTTGGGTTATCGGCACTGAGTTTGATGTTATTGTTGGATGTTGTGTTTCCATGTTATGATTGCTGTATGTTCAGTTTTCTGTGTTTGGGTTATCAGTGCTGAGTTTGTTGTTATTGTTGGATGTTGTGTTTCCATGTTATGATTGCTGTATGTTCAGTTTTCTATGTTTGGGTTATCGGTGCTGAGTTGATTGTTGTTGTTGGATGTTGTGTTTCCATGTTATGATTGCTGTATGTTCAGTTTTCTATGTTTGGGTATTCAGTGCTGAGTTTGTTGTTATTGTTGGATGTTGTGTTTCCATGTTATGATGGCTGTATGTTCAGTTTCCGATGTTTGGGTTATCGGTGCTGAGTTTGTTGTTATTGTTGGATGTTGTGTTTCCATGTTATGATTGCTGTATGTTCAGTTTTCTATGTTTGGGTTATCGGTGCTGAGTTTGATGTTATTGTTGGATGTTGTGTTTTCATGTTATGATTGCTGTATGTTCAGTTTTCTATGTTTGGGTTATCGGTGCTGAGTTTGATGTTATTGTTGGATGTTGTGTTTCCATGTTATGATTGCTGTATGTTCAGTTTTCTATGTTTGGGTTATCGGTGCCGAGTTTGATGTTATTGTTAGATGTTGTGTTTCCATGTTATGATTGCTGTATGTGCAATCGGTGCCGAGTTTGATGTTATTGTTGGATGTTGTGTTTCCATGTTATGATTTCTGTATGTTCAGTTTTCTATATTCGGGTTATCGGCACTGAGTTTGATGTTATTGTTGGATGTTGTGTTTCCATGTTATGATTTCTGTATGTTCAGTTTATCAGCACTGAGTTTGATGTTATTGTTGGATATTGTGTTTCCATGTTATGATTGCTGTATGTTCAGTTTTCTATGTTTGGGTTATCAGTGCGGAGTTTGTTGTTATTGCTGGATGTTGTGTTTCCATGTTATGATTGCTGTATGTTCAGTTTTCTATGTTTGGGTTATCAGTGCAGAGTTTGTTGTTATTGTTGGATGTTGTGTTTCCATGTTATGATGCTGTATGTTCAGTTTTCTATGTTTGGGTTATCGGTGCTGAGTTTGATGTTATTGTTGGATGTGGTGTTTCCATGTTATGATTCCTGTATGTTCAGTTTTCTATGTTTGGGTTATCGGTGCCGAGTTTGTTGTTATTGTTGGATGTTGGGTTTCCACGTTATGATTTCTGTTTGTTCAGTTTTCTATGTTTGGGTTATCGGTGCTGAGTTTGTTGTTATTGTTGGATGTTGTGTTTCCATGTTATGATTTCTGTATTTTCAGTTTTCTATGTTTGGGTTATCGGTGCTGAGTTTGATGTTATTGTTGGACCTTGTATTTCCATGTTATGATTGCTGTATGTTCAGTTTTCTATGTTTGGGTTATCAGTGCAGAGTTTGTTGTTATTGTTGGATCTTGTGTTTCCATGTTATGATTGCTGTATGTTCAGTTTTCTATGTTTGGGTTATCGGTGCTGAGTTTTTTGTTATTGTTGGATGTTGTGTTTCCATGTTATGATTGCTGTATGTCAGTTTTCTATGTTTGGGTTATCGGCACTGAGTTTGTTGTTATTGTTGGATGTTGTGTTTCCATGTTATGATTGCTGTATGTTCAGCTTTCTATGTTTGGGTTATCGGCACTGAGTTTGATGTTATTGTTGGATGTTGTGTTTCCATGTTATGATTTCTGTATGTCCAGTTTTCTATATTTGGGTTATCGGCACTGAGTTTGATGTTATTGTTGGATGTTGTGTTTCCATGTTATGATTGCTGTATGTTCAGTTTTCTATGTTTGGGTTATCGGCACGGAGTTCATTGTTATTGTTGAATGTTGTGTTTCCATGTTATGATTGCTGTATGTTCAGTTTTCTATGTTTGGGTTATCGGCACTGAGTTTGTTGTTATTGTTGGATGTTGTGTTTCCATGTTATGATTGCTGTATGTTCAGTTTTCTATGTTTGGGTTATCGGTGCTGGATTTGTTGTTACTGTTGGATGTTGTGTTTCCTTGTTATGATTGCTGTATGTTCAGTTTTCTATGTTTGGGTTATCGGTGCTGAGTTTGTTGTTATTGTTGGATGTTGTGTTTCCATGTTATGATTGCTATGTTCAGTTTTCTATGTTTGGGTTATCGGTGCTGAGTTGATTGTTGGGTTGTTGGATGTTGTGTTTCCATGTTAAGTGATTGCTGTATGTTCAGTTTTCTATGTTTAGTATTCAGTGCTGAGTTTGTTGTTATCGTTGGATGTTGTGTTTCCATGTTATGATTTCTGTATGTTCAGTTTCCTATGTTTGGGTTATCGGTGCTGAGTTTGTTGTTATTGTTGGATGCTGTGTTTCCATGTTATGATTGCTGTATGTTCAGTTTTCCATGTTTGAGTTATCGGTGCTGATTTTGTTGTTATTGTTGGATGTTGTGTTTCCATGTTATGATTGCTGTATGTTCAGTTTTCTATGTTTGGGTTATCGGTGCTGAGTTTGATGTTATTGTTGGATGTTGTGTTTCCATGTTATGATTGCTGTATGTTCAGTTTTCTATGTTTGGGTTATCGGTGCCGAGTTTGATGTTATTGTTGGATGTTGTGTTTCCATGTTATGATTGCTGTATGTGCAATCGGTGCCGAGTTTGATGTTATTGTTGGATGTTGTGCTTCCATGTTATGATTTCTGCATGTTCAGTTTTCTATGTTTGGGTTATCGGTGCCGAGTTTGATGTTATTGTTGGATGTTGTGTTTCCATGTTATGATTTCTGTATGTTCAGTTTTCTATGTTCGGGTTATCGGTTCCGAGTTTGATGTTATTGTTGGATGTTGTGTTTCCATGTTATGATTTCTGTATGTTCAGTTTTCTATATTCGGGTTATCGGCACTGAGTTTGATGTTATTGTTGGATGTTGTGTTTCCATGTTATGATTGCTGTATGTTCAGTTTTCTATGTTTGGGTTATCGGTGCGGAGTTTGTTGTTATTGCTGGATGTTGTGTTTCCATGTTATGATTGCAGTATGTTCAGTTTTATATGTTTGGGTTATCGGTGCTGAGTTTGTTGTTATTGTTGGATGTTGTTTCCATGTTATGATTGCTGTATGTTCAGTTTTCTATGTTTGGGTTATCGGTTCTGAGTTTGATGTTATTGTTGGATGTTGTGTTTCCATGTTATGATTGCTGTATGTTCAGTTTTCTATGTTTGGGTTATCGGTGCCGAGTTTGTTGGTATTGTTGGATGTTGTGTTTCCATGTTATGATTGCTGTATGTTCAGTTTTCTATGTTTGGGTTATCGGTGCTGAGTTTGTTGGTATTGTTGGATGTTGTGTTTCCATGTTATGATTGCTGTATGTTCAGTTTTCTATGTTTGGGTTATCGGTGCTGAGTTTGTTGTTATTGTACAATGTTGTGTTTCTATGTTATGATTTCTGTATGTTCAGTTTTCTATGTTTGGATTATCGATGCCGAGTTTGATGTTATTGTTGGATGGGGGTCGTTCATTTCCGCATGCGTCAGGTCGTTCATTTTACAGAGCAGCGTCAGAAAATGAACACTAGAATTGTTCATTTTTGAATGCACTCTGACGTTCATTTTCGCATGTTCATTTTCGCGAGCAGAAATGAACATACAGAAACCTGCCATCCCGATGTTACTATTATAAAATGCGCCGAGTCAAATCTACTTTCCCGCAGCGCGGCCTTCCTCTATTATAGAATTTATTGTAACTTGCCATGTGCTTTGCATCGTTTATATACATGTATTCAGCGCATTCTGTAAAACCTAGAGTGGTGTGTCCGATGTCTGCGATTTTATTCAATAAACGGATGATATATGGAAGGACAATGATAGAACTGTTTCTCTGTTAGGGGCCTACTTGTCCCCGTCACAGAACAGTGTTTTGTCGCCACCTGGAGATATTAACTTAAATTATCTGAAATCATTGAATGTTGTAAAATAGAGAACTGTTAATAGATCTTTGTTTCTATAAGAAAATACGTATGTTGGCTTTTTTTTCTTCTTACAAGTCGTTTTCGCTGGCTATCCAAAATCCGCCGTTGATACCGGCCGGTTTGATAAAATGCTGTTGTTGACCCTTCAATTCAGCAATTTGAGCTCGTGAAACGATCACAATGCTACATAGGATATTCCATTCCTTTTCTTCCGTTAAAAGCCTTCAAAGCCAAGAAAGAACAAGTTTGAATGAGGGTGTTGTGAAAATTATATACGGGACGAGCAGGGGCCACACATTAATTAACACAAAAACCCGTAAATACTGCAACGTTATTTTGAAACCCCCTTCAATTGCCTCTTGCTGGTGAATGGTGCATCCTCACACAGAGTTGAATCTGGGCTTCAGAAGGGGCAAAGTATTCCCCAGGCAGTCAATTCTATGTTGTTACACACGATCTCATTTGCATATGAATAAGTGTCATTTCTAGTCTGGGTGAAACTTGCATGCTGCACGTGACGTGGTTTACAAGGCATCACCAATCTGCACAAGTCCAAAGTAATCCCTAAATCATCGCAGAGGGTTCGTAACCTATCGAATGATACACTGGCTCGCGAGAATGGGCATCGCCCAACCCAAAAGATTCGCATGTATATGATTACAGGAGCTGGGTCAAAGGAAGAGAAGATTATGTTTGTTTGTTCTGAAAAACCTTGAAAATAAAGATTGATGTCATATTCAAACATGAGGCAGACAGTTTTAATCTGTGTATATTGGTACACAATGAACGGAAAATGCATATGTAAAAGCCTGAAAGATTTGGTTGAATGCAGAAGATGCTTTAGCAGTGGCTTGTAAAAGATTACACAGCAAGGAAAATTGCTCAATTGTATGCTCCGCTTCAATCTGACACTGCTCCGCCATTGTTCTGTATTGGTCTGTGGAGGCCTAATTTGGATAATTATAAAAATTCTGTTTCAGTCACTTTTTTCGGCATCCCTCGCATAATACATATTCCAAGTTTCGACCAACAAGTAATAATACAATGTTTCGATGTAAGATGGTCGCCTGGGGCTTTTGCCAAATCCAACAAGAGCCCAAGGGGCTTCAATATATGCCTGTATATCTGGAATTACATTAGTCCAAATTTCAAGGTTGTTTAACAGCCTTGATTCCAATTGGTAGCTAGCAATCCAGAGAAAGGTCTACAATTCTGTGCTTCTGAGAACGTAACATATATCAAAGATAAAATTGAATGATAAACTAAAATGAGCTTAACTCTTGGAAACTAGTTAACCTTGGAGCAAGAACCGAGAGCTCACATATCCCACACTGAAATCGACAATAGTAGTTTTCCTGCAAATGGATTTCTTTCAGACGAGATAATTTTTCATGAAGGAAGAAGAAAGTGATGAAGTAAACTGTTGATAAACAGGTATGAAGTTCATAAAGTTAAATTAGTAAAGGTATGGTTTTCATTTCACAACAGTTTAACTGAATATAGATTTAATTTATTTTTAATAGTTTCCTGATTTTGGGGTCACAGTGACCTTTGACCTTGACCTAATTTTTGGTATGCGACACTTCATTTCCCCCCATTGAATCCACTCACCAAAGATAGTGCCACGGCACTGTAGCTCATCTGGCTGTAACTGGCAAAAGTAGCTGTAAGAATTTTTTACTAAAGAACTACAATAGATGAGTTTCTAACTTGTGTTGTCCCCCTGAACACTAAATGATCCATGCAGCAATTTCATGAGATTTCATAACAAAGTTTCACGGGAAATTCAAGATGCGGCCATATTGGATTTCCAATATGGACCAAAAAAGGTATCTTGCACAAAGGTAAACCTGTGTACCCAATTTGACAAAGATCCATGCAGTAATTTCCTGAGAATCACGATAACAGAATTTCATGGGAAAGTTCAAGATGGCGGCCTGGTGGCCATATTGGATTTTCGAATCGGACCAGAAAAGGTATCTTGCACAACTAGACTCCAAGGGAAACCTGTGTATCAAATTTGAGAAAGATCAAAGCAGTAGTTCCTGAGAAATCGTGATAAAGTTTCAACGGTAAATCCAAAATGGCTGCCTGGTGGCCATATTGGACTTTCGAATCAAATCACAAACGGTATCTTGCACAACTAGACCCCAAGGGGAAACTGTGTACCAAATTTGAGAAAGATCCATGCAGTACTTCCAGAGAAATCACGATAACAAAGTTTCATAGGGAAATCCAAGCTGGCTGCCTGATGGCCATATTAGATTTTCGAATCAGAGCAGAAAAGCTATCTTGCATAACTAGACCCCAAGGGGAACCTGTGTACCATATTTAAGAAAGACCCATGCAGTACTTCCTGAGAAATCGCGATAACAATGTTTCATGGGGAAATTCAAGATGGCCGCCTGGTGGCCATATTGGATTTTTGAATCGAAGCAAAAAGGTATCTTGTACAACTAGATCACAAAGGGAACCTGTCTACCAAATTTGAGAAAGATCCATTCAGCAGTTCCTGAGAAATCGCGATAATGTTTCATGGGAAAATCCAAGATGGCTGCCTGGTGGCCATAATGGATTTTTGAATCAGACCACAAAAGGCATCTAGCACAACTAGACTCAAAGGGGAACATGTGTCCCAAATTTGAGAAAGATCCATGAAGTAGTTACCGAAAAATAATGACGACAAGATTTCACTGGCAAATTCAAGATGGCCGCCATGGCAGCCATATTTAAAATCATATCGACACCACATGAACACATTCTGGTGTACTCATTGAGGGGAACATGCATGCCAAGTTTCAGCTTAATCGGTCAAGCGGTTTCAGAGAAGAAGATGTTTACACACGACGGACGACAGACGACGGACGACAGACAATCAGGCCATGACATTAGCCCATCGGGCCTTCGGCCCAGATGAGCTGAAAATTAGTAATTTTTAATGATTTCCTGATTTTTAGGTCACACTGACCTTTGACCTTGATTCTTGTGTCGCAGTGATCTCGACTATTTATTAACCTGGATCTAAATTTTGGTACATGACAAAACGGCTACCCGTAATTTCTCAATGAACAAAAAAATTCATGATTTTTAACAATTTCATGATTTTGGGGTCACAGTGACCTTGACCTTTGACCTTGACCTACATTTTGATATGTGACACATTGTGTCCCCCTAATGTATCTACTGGCACAAAGAAATGTTATTTTTAATAATTTTCTCATTTTTGGGTCAGTGATCTTCGACCTTGACCTATATTTTGGTATGCGACACTTCATTTCCCCCTATTGAATCCACTCACAAAAAATTCGAAATTTTCAATGATTTCCTGATTTTTCGGTCACACTGACCTTTGACCTTGACCTACATTTGGTATGCAACACATCGTTCCCCCCTAGGGCACTGTGGATAGAAAAATGTCAATGATCAATGATTTCCTGATTTTAGGCAACAGTGACCTTTGACCTCTGATCTCGACCTCAATTTTGGTACGCGACACATCATCTTCACCTAGCGTATCCACTCACAAAAAATTGCAACTGTGGATAGAAAACGTTCACAGATGTAGACTGGACAAGAACACTCCAGTGATTTCCTGTTTTTTAGGCCTGTGACCTTTGACCTCTGACCTTTACCTTCATTTTGGTATGCGACACGTCATCTCCCCGTAGGGTATCCACTCACCAAAAATTAGAACTGTAGATAGAAAACTGTCCCAGATATAGACCGGACACGAGGGATGGACAGACGGACACACGGACGGAAACCGCCATCACATAATACATCCGCCTTTTGGCGGGCGTATAAAAATGTATTGAAGCTGTAACCTCTGATATGCGACATCAGAGTCTGTATACGATCACGTCGTATGTTATCAACCAGACGGTTGTGTGGGATGTCCTATTGTGACGTACGTTGCACAAAGTTGGGTATGATGACATCAACAAAGGCATTACATTTTAGTTTTATGATGTTGATGGCATTATAACTGAATTGTCCCCTAGAATTTTAACTACAAATTCCCGTCATGAACTATTGTAATCAGACTCCGACGTCATGGGTCATCGTCACGGCCTTCGCAGTTTTCAAACAGGCATGGTAATGGAGGGTTTCGGGTTAGTTTTTTCAAAACTTTGACCATTCCAAATGCCAGAGTTGTGGAGACCATTTGGTAGAACCTTTAACATGCAATATTTGAATAACTGTTGTTAAAGTGTAACTGTGGTACTTTTGGAAGTTTACGTCATATCCAAGATAATTTTCCAAATTATAGAATTTATACCTTTTTTCTTGTTTTACGACTTTAATATTTAACTATTTCAGTGTTATTAATGTCATTATAGTGCACAGAACCACAAGCATATCGGAACTTGTGACGTTATTATCGAACGATAAACCACGTCACAATGCAACATTGTTACAGAACTGTTCCATTCTCTGCATTGCTGCGACGTCACACAGACGGTGCAGGACACTCGAAATTTGATGTCATTAACGTCATCTTTGACGTCAAAAGAGGAAGCGCAAATTTCTCTCTCACTGTAGAAATCTGCCTTTGAATCCTCCGAGATAGAATATGAGTGAAATGTTGGGGAAAACTTCAATATGTTTTGTTATTCACATCGTTATCTTGAATATGGCATAAACTTACACAAGTGCCACGGTTACACTTTAAGACAGAAAATGTCAAACCCTCTATAAAGAATAAAAATATGTGAATTATTTGCAAATTATGCTACTGGTAATTCTCAATGACCTAAAGTGAAATTTCCCACCTGAAAATCTAGGGGTGATCAAATTTACTAGAACAGGAAGTTGACAAAATAGTTCAAACTGATCCACATGATCCCTTATTTCTTGTTATTTGAATGATTTTAAAAGGGATTGAATTTTGTCCCAAAAGTGGGGGTGATTAAATTTTGAGAGGATTATTGAATAATTAGAGGGATTATAATGATTGTTAAATGGAGTGAAAATGTAAACCTATCTGGAAGGTATGAAAGTTATGGTGTCAACTTGAATGAATCAATAAAATGTTTTATTATATACTTGGCGATGAGATAGTGAAAATTATCAATCGAATAAAAGTGATATTTTCACAGTGATGATATCAAATATATCGTATATTGGCTTACGAGTCGGCATGAAAATCAATTATTTAGCTAATAACATTCTTGAGATCTGCTGGATGTCATCGATACTAAAATGCAGGATACCCGACTGAAAGAAATTCGCTTGCAGCACGTGCGATTTTTTTTACAGCAAAGTAGTCCGCGAGTGACGTCACAGTGAAAATAATCAATGTTCCATTGTATCTTCAGTCAAAAAACCAAACAAAATCTTAATTATTTTAATGTTTTAAAAAATCCAGACTAAAGTAGTACAACAGAAGTATATAATAAAAAGAAAATCAACTGTTTCTTGACGAATACCGTAAATATTTCATCTTGTGGGGTGAGAAAATTGGCATTTTCTCACCCCACTCGATGAAATATTTATGGTATTCGTCAAGAAACAGTTGATATCCTCTATATATTTTGTGTTCTTCAAAATACTTTAATGCACCCTTCCAGCTGGAATGGTTTAGTATACTGACCTAGAACTGTGAAGAAGTATGGGTCTATGCCAATTTTTGTAGCAGCCTGCAAGGTGAAAGATACAGAACAGTTCAACACTGTTACATATGTGTGCTTGCCAAATACAATTTTTTTTTTCCCAAACACATAATGAGAAGATTGTACATGTATTATCAACCTGAATAGATTATTGGACTTAGAAATTGAATATATATCCTGGTAATCATATTAAAATAGTATTTATTTAACATCAAACCCCGGGCTGGAAATAATGTGATTTACATGCAACTGAACCACTGTGGCTGCCATATTGGATTATTAGGTATCAAGACAACACAACTATATGACAGGTCTTCATCCATTTCTAAGAGACATCCACAATTTGTCTTACACATCTTCTGCAGGCAAAATAAGCATACCTTCATTGGATCACTGGCCAAGTCATGTAGAGCTTTATACCATAATCTGATCCTTGTGCATAACTTCTCCTCCCAGACCTTGTAAGGCATCATTGGTTTCTTGTCCAGTCTGAAATGTAAATATGTATTGGTTCTTTCCAAGTATCATCTTTGTTATCTGGCTACGTTCTGTGTTGTTGGGTAGTTTTTCGGGGAGCCAGGCATCATAACAAACAATAGCGAGTAAGTGAGGATATTTCCTCTATAAATGCTTCAAAGTTAAAAATTATGATAGGTAGGCATAAAAAAGAGTGATTATAGCAATGTGTCATGCTCATTGAGTTAACAGATAGTGACATGGTTTTGCCACTTTTCATGGACAAAGATCTGTGTAAAATATTTGGGTTGGTGATTTTTATTTCAGATAAGTAGGGTAACTGGAAACAGACATTTTATTTACCCAGTCGCCATATTTATAAATATGCATACCTGGTGCGTTGATATGGAGTACTGAGTAAAGTTGTCATCACAGCCTGTAATGTAGTGCTCTCTCTCACCATAGCAAAACAGCGCTCCAGTTCAAACTGGACAACTTCTCCAATATTGAGGGGTCCTTGACACAGGAACAGGAATAGGCCAATTTGCGGGAACTGAAAATTCACACGAGAAAGGCAAATTTCATACATAATTTATACAAGCATAATGCTGAAATAAAAGACTTTCCATCTCAGCACAGTGATGAAGTGATGAAAATTCAGTTGAAATGTATGCAATAATCGTACATTCAGTAGTCATACAAACTCACATATGTATGTTTATGCCAGTTTTTCACATCAAGGGAAGCAACTATATGAGCCTGTTCATGGCTCATGGAGTTGTTCCCCTTGCATAACACTATCTGTAGCTTTTTCCTCGCCTGCAGGCAGGATGATGGGGGGACTTGCACAAAATGGTACATGTACCAACTATCTAATCAGAGTCTGTAATTGCCTCTTCCGGTTTATAGATTTGGCCCAGTTAACTAATAAAGTGACAGAACTAACACTTGCGGACAAGCAGGGTAATCCTTCGGTCCTTTGTTGCCACCCATTATCATTTGATGATTTAGAGGGGAATTTTGACAGCAACAGGTAATGTCAATATTATTCATTTGGGAAAAATTGAAACATCAAAGAATTTGTTAAAAAAAAAGTAAGCAAGTAAACTTTTGTCAAAATTCTCAAGTCATCGCTTGTAAGATTTATCAGCATTAATTTTATTCCGAGAAAGTTATGGAAGGGCAAGTGAATATGAACTAAGCAAACGAATAGATTCTCACCTCCCACATATGCTGTAGTTGTGTCTTGATTGGCTCCCCTAACAACTTGTCCTCCCAGTCCTGAATTCCTTGTGCGTAGGCCTCTTGTGCTGCACGTCGTTCCTGAATCTGCATTTTTCTTGCCTCCCGTTCTTTTTGGGCCTCCTCAAGTCGTAGCTGGTTCAACAACGCTGTGGAGTCATGAGGGACTATGTTCTTACCTCTTCTTCTAGAATCTACAAAGCAGATATCAGTGAAGTCAGTCCAGCAAAGAAATAACTCCAACAATGATGATGTCCCATCGGTTATGGTGCAGTGAGGGAATTGTTTTATTTTTTAAATATTTTTCTTAATTGGGGCTGGATGCAGTGATTTGTTAAGGAATAGGATATTTCAACCAAATAACCCTGAACTCTCTTTTCTTGTATCATTCCAAATGACTATTGCCTTGTTTTCCTCCAGACAGAGCTGAGCTGTGTCATCAGTTAAGACAGCCTCTTGGAAATCCTAGCAGAATCGGCGATCTAATTATGCCTTTATTCTTCCCCCAATGCTCCCAGTTGAAGACTTACTGCCTCCATATGGAGAGATTCGACCATCAGTAGAGGAACTTCCCGAAGTAGCTTCAATAGTCGTCTTGGCCCGCAGTTCTCTACAAGAAAAAGTGAAATATGGTACATTTACATCATGTCTGACATTTACATCATGGAACTGTCAATGTTTGAAATTCCATGACTGTAGTAATTAGTTATACATGTATGTAGTTATAGCGTATTTCCATGCCTGCACGTAATGTATGCAGATGTGACTTAAGATCTATGCCACTCAGTTCTGCTGTATTTTTGTATGTTCATATTTTCTGTCTCATCTCTATTTTACTTTATTTCATTTCTTATTTTGTGTGTGAATGACTTGTGTGTAAGGGCGAGTGTGAGGGACTCAAGGAAGATTGGTTTTGTACTAATTGAATCCCCTCCGTAAATAAAGTATTATTATTATTATTATTATTATGTCTCTCTCTGAAAGAACCCAACTATAAAGGCGAATATGGTGGAGTAGGTAGCCAGGTATGACAACCAAGGAAATTATCAGTCCTACACAGGTTGCCCACCAACAAACCACTACCGGTACCCTGCAAAAATAGTGGATACTAAACCACTGCAATATTTTGATGGCCTGCATTGAGTTTCTAATGCAAGACACTTATCTCGCCTGTCCAAAACAATGGAGTGCTATGCGCAAATCTCACAAGAGATTGGCCAAAGATCAAAGTTCACCTGCTAGTCACGTTTGTGGGAATTTGACAACTGAAGGCATTGGCATGCCAGCCAGTATTCGCCTGATACCCATCTTCGAGATACCTTGTGGCAAGATTGCAGTATATATGGTACATATATGGAGTATATATGGTACATAGCTTATTATGGTCTGCAATGTTGGGTAACAACCCACCCATGTATTTTTACCGTTGTATACTTAGTTCACCATGTTCAAATATCTGAAATATCTGAGAATATCTGAAAACTCAGCCAAAATCAATCTATGTGAACTAGGCCTACATGTATACTACATTCCTAATGCCTTGATCGTGGTCAAATCCCCAGGTACAGAATTTCTACGTTTCCACCAAATGATTCACCTGCCAATGACGGAGTATAAAACTGTACACAATTTAATTTTGCTTTGAGAAATAAGGATAATAGACTGAAGTTCGGTAGGTGGGAGTCAGGGGTGATAAGGGGATCGGGTTAGTATACAAACCTTGAGAGAAGTGTCAGTTTCTGTTCCATCATTGTCTCTAATCTTTGACCCCTCTTGGACACATAGTGGTCTGGTCCATTGTAGCGATAGCAGTTTTCCAACATCTGACGAAAATCTGACACAAAGTCTGTGATGCTTTCATATTCCTCCAATTCATATTTTGATTTCACTGCAGTGGAAAATATATTCAGCTAATTTAATACCATATTTTTTATTTTTTGGGGTTTTCGCATAATGGTGACTTACTAATAGAAAAATAATAATGATAAGCCTGTGACTGATTACGACATGTGATTTAGATATGAATATGCCCTACGTACATGGTGAATCTTACGTATGTGGTGAATACCGAGATCTACCAATGAAATAATGCTGAACGACGTTTTCAGACTGGGATGCAAGTAAAATTAAGTGTTTACACCCATAAACAATCATAAATTTCACAAGACTTGGTCAAGATATAAATAGGATTCTTTGGTGGATGTACATGTATTGCACTAGCCAAATAATGAAATGGATGAACCCGTCACGTTCATGCAAATGAGGGGGAATCCCAAAAAGGGAATCCCCAGAACTGAGTTCATTTTCATCCTTTGAATTTGTTTATTGAGTGTTCAAAGAAAGTGTTCATTGATTCCATTAATTTTAAAAAGAAATACTTTTGGCTCAGACTGGATGAAATTATAATACATGACTGTAATTTAATGAAATTGTAGAAAACAAAAATAGCCCATACTTTTTCGAAGCCACATTGGTTTCTTCACCCGTTCGTAGTAATCGTAGAGACCTGTGGCTTCAATGTCGACAGCATCCATGAATGGCCAGTTGACAGATTTATTCCCCTCGGACATCAATTCTTTCAGAATTCTATAACCTTGTCGAAGTTCATTGTTTTCTGGGGTATAGTTCCACTGATTAAGATTACTAATCCATTGATCCACGATCTGTTTTTCTTCGTTCGACTTTTCTTCTTCCATCTCTCTATCCTCACTCGGTCCATCTGTCGTTTTGCTGTCATCTTGGATTCCGATCTCTGACAAATTGTCGGACTCGACAATGTTTTCAGTGGGGACGATAAATGCCACGTTTTCCATCTTCTTTTTTCACCGTGGATTCAAAGCTCCATACTCAGTTCATGGTGACTGACACACGCCAAAAGTTCCAACCAAAATAAATCTCTTGGAATCGGATATTTTTGTCATAACTTCTTCAAAATTTCACAATTTTGTCAACACTTTACCAACTATTTTGGCGATGTCCCGGGACAAAATATCCAACACAAACTATTGAATGAATAGAATAGAATACCTAACGAAACAATTCTTTACGTTATAAACAACATATCATAGAACTTCAAATTAATTTCACAACACAAATAAAGATACCAAGGCAGAATCACACCTGCATAATCAGGCTTCGCATATGTCGATGCTTGGACCATTTCACCGATCTTGGTGAAGGTGCATATTATTGCGCGTCGCTTTTCACATAATGTTTGGGTTCCACCATTATGTTTACTCCAAAATATTAACCCCTTATATGTGGTATCGGTAGAAAATTACTACTGCGAGTTCCAAGGCATAATATTATGAATTTTTCAAAAAGGATTTCACGCAGTTCTTTAAAGGACTCTTTTATTGGGAATTCTGGGACCTGATATATGTAAAATAGGTGTGCTTGGGTCCAAATCTGCATTTATTTGCGTTATCTTTTAGGCTTGGGCACAAAACGGGACATTTTGTGCAATCATTGCGGTGTTTTATGCATTTCAAGTTAATCTGTGTGATTAAACTTGGTTTCCTAATGTTTAAACGGAAATAATTGCCGAAATACGTATTATTCCGAAACTCTCCGCCACTAAGAAATGCCATAAAAATCTCTGCTGTCGTCTGCGTGATGATATGTTAATAAAATATACATAATTCGGTTAATGTAGTCCATCTTTCTGAGATTGATCAACATATCATGTTTTCTAGTATATGAACTGGGATAATTATTTAATTTTAATATATATTATGATATTTCGGTTCATTTTATTTGAATAATAGCAATCTTTACAAAAACACACATTTTTTCCAGATTCAAAGAAATGCACGAGTTTACTTTACGGAAATACCCGATACGGAACGTCACAATTTACTTCCGGGTTATTGGGTTGGAGGTGCGCGGAAAGAGAACGTGGAAGGTTGGAGCGGATGGCTTTCAAAAAGCCATGGACGCGTCAATAATGTCATTAGAAACTTTTACGATTACATTTCTTCTGTTCACAATAAGCCTATCGAAAGTTTATGCCGATAATGATCTCACCGTGGATGTTGGTGCCGGTGTCACGGAATGTTTCTATCAAAAAATATCAACGGAAACTTGGTTAGAAATTGAATATCAGGTAAATTTTAACAACAACAACATCATAGGCAAACATACGTCGTCGTGGCAGGCTGGTCTGATACCGCTTATGGATCATTTATTTTGAGATGATTTGTTGTAACAGGATTGGTGTCATCCTAAATAATGTATAATCAATAACTTGAAATCAACAAATCGCAACAATCTGAAAATTCACACACATAGGGCCTATGGCTAGCAGCTTCCGACCAGTAAGCGAACAGGACCAGTAAGCGAACAGGTCCAAACAAATGAGGCAAAATACCAAATCCTGGGAAATTAACAATACACAAAACTTATAATTGTTCAACTACTTGATTAGTTGGTTATTTCTACTTACAAAACTGGCACGTTTGTCACCCGATTCTGTTAGAAAAAGCAGACGACAGGTCGCTTGGGAGGTCAACAAATAAAATATTTTGAGATTTGCATCCTTTGTACAAACTGACAGAAAGTCAGATCAAGATAGTAATTACACTAGAAGTTGGAGAAATTGATGGTGAATCTGATGATATCTGGGAAAAATAACTTTTTCTTTCGTCATCTTTGACATCGGCAAAAGTTTTGTTGCTGGTGAGGGCGCTACTGTGGATTTGGAGGGGACAAGTAATGATTTGAGTTATTCCCCTTGTTTTCTCATAATGTGGAATGGCGGTACTTCATGCTAAAATGACCGCTCCCTCCGACGTAGTTTTTGATGGTAGGCAACGGCTTTATGATGTTTTTCATTCAGTGGAAGTCTGTTTTACTGTGGATAAGTACTATATTTGCTCAACAATCTATTCTCGACATACAATGACCAATATCCAATAATAATGTATCTCTAAATTGTCGAAAAATCGCTGACAAACAAGTGTTCGCTTACTGGTCCTGTATCACCATATTTTCGGAGATCAACCCACTCTCTTTGAAGTCGTTCCTCACTCAAGTAAATTGCTGCTGGAGAATATATTCATACCTGAAAATAATTATCAAAGTTCGGTCCTTTGTTTTCTGCCACTAGTTTTTATTTTAATATTCAAATCGCATTTCTGAAAATTAAAATCACTCAAAAGTGTTCGCTTACTGGTCCACCAAGGCTATGCTATAATCCGAGATTTGTGCGATTCTTCAGTCAAACTACAGATAATTTCTGACAGATTGCCTGGCTGGGGTCGAAGTTCTCTCCCCAACCAAAACCGCAAAATGGTAGCGAATTACGGGTTGCACGAAGTCATATCAGTAAAAAAAACAACGTTGTTGTTGTTATTGGGAACGTCGTGCAGTCGAGGTTGGGATTTCCTCAATCGTATGCAGACCAGTGAAAGTAGCTTGTCTTGTGCGCGTCATCAGTTTATAATCTCCCGGGAATCTCCCTGGTCGGACGCATGCATGATAAACGTGCAGTCAACATTGTGGGAAATATCGAAGTTTCACATGCATTTATACTACAATTCTGTTGCTTCTTGTGTTTGACTGGGGAATGTCAGAAGCCACACAACGAAAGGCGGGACTTGGTTTCCTAAAAACAGTTTGAAATTGGTCGTTCAGTGTTGACTTTGACCCAGTAACTGACGATAATTGGAACATTTCAATTCCGCATTGCAAAGTGTGCACGGCACACTGTCAAGCTATACAACAAGACTCCTGGCCCCACATTGAGTTCAATTTTGAACTATGTTGACAGAATAACTTGCGAACCTCTGTGAAGTAAATATACTTTAATTCTTCAAATACCTTACAGCCAATTCACCATGCTCGAACAATGATAACAATTTTATAAAAGACAAATGGCGAATGAAAACAACAATTTAAACAGCATTTTGTGACATTTAAAAAAAAAAGGTTCCCATACAATTATATCACGGAACCTAATATTAGTTTCCGGAGGGTTCCCCTAGATAGAATCTATAGACGAAACCGAAAACAAGTCTCAGACCGTTCACGAAATATTTGGGCCTGGTTATGGGCAATATTAATGGATATTCATTCATGGGGAAAAACAGTCATTTCAATTGTTCGGTTACATATCAGAACACCTTGTACTTAAAAATATCGTATGAACACGATAAGCGATGCAGTTTTCTAGCGAAGAGTATGAACACGCGGAGCGATGCAGTTTTCTAGCTAGGTTTCATTTCAAACTGTTCTTATCGCTAATTACTGACACCTATCGATACATATTATCATGCGTAATTATTTCCTATTCAATGCTCTTTGTATGTCACCCAAACTTGGATGGATTTATTTGGCGTAAGCATTGATATTAATTGAAAAGTCACACCGTGTGCGTCTATCCCGGCTTCGGTGAACAGCACGAGCATGCTTCGCACTTTCTGGATGCTGTTCATTGCAGCCTGGATAGATGCATATGGTGTGACTTTTTCCAATAATATCAGAGCTTACGCGAATTAGATTCATTGAAGTTTGGGTGACATACAAAGAGCATTGAATAAGGAATAACTATGCATGATAATCTGTACCGATTAGTGTCTAGTGATACAAACAACTTCAAAATGAAGCTTCACTCCAAAACAGCATTGCTTTTAGTGTTCGTATGATATCTTTAGGTACAATGCGTTCTGCTACATAACTGAACGATTAAAATGACGACTGTTATTTCCCATGAATGAATATCATTAATATTGCTCATAACCTCACAAGACATGTGAAAGAAATCCAAATTGCTAACACCACCTTGCCTGTATTGCGAAAATAGCCCCACCGGCTGACCACCGTTTCACCGGCTGGCGACAGTCGGATGTAGGGGGTGATAATGCTTTTATGTCTTCTGCCGATCCATCACTGCATCAGTGAGCATTTCTTCTATGTGTGAAAAAGCCAGTTTCAGGGCATGGATTGGAGCCAGACTTAAACCTTGGGTAAAGAGGAACCCTATTCATTTTGAGGTCAAAAGTTCAATGGCCAAGGTCACTGTAGCTGAAAATCAGTAAATCATTGAAAATTGACTTCAGAGTTGGGATTGTGATGGCAAGGAACATGAAGAATAAGCCTATATTCATTTTTACCCCATGGATGACCAATTTTGACCAAAAGGTATTTTGTCTCTATCGTCCGTCCATCTGTCTGTCCAGCTTAGTTGTTAAACTGATATCTCTTGAATGCTTACTGCCAGGCATTCCGGATGCATAAAATATATACAACTTGTGATGGGTCTAGAGCCTATTGAGCATGACTGACCTTGACCTATTTATCTAGAAAAAATTCTAGTATTGGTGATAATGTTGAAAGATTATATCTAGGCTCTCCAGATTCATACAACATATGCAACTGATGATTGACTAGAAACCTTTCAACTTCTCTGGGTGAGGAGAAGTGTTGAAATCTGGGCCAGGAGAAGTAATTGAGCTCTGGGTGAGGAGAAGTGTTGAAATCTGGGCCAGGAGAAGTAATTGAGCTCTGGGTGAGGAGAAGTGTTGAGCTCTGGGTCAGAAGAAGTAATTGAGCTCTGGGTGAGGAGAAGTGTTGAGCTCTGGGTGAGGAGAAGTGTTGAGCTCTGGGTCAGGAGAAGTGATTGAGCTCTGGGTG
Organism: Hanleya hanleyi; assembly: GCA_036873755.1. Lineage (NCBI taxonomy): Eukaryota > Metazoa > Mollusca > Polyplacophora > Lepidopleurida > Hanleyidae > Hanleya > Hanleya hanleyi. Next base: position 71,648 of record JAVTVY010019107.1, read on the forward strand.
AGGAGAAGTGTTAACTCTGGGTCAGAAGAAGTAATTGAGCTCTGGGTCAGGAGAAGTGATTGAACTCTAGGTGAGAAGTAATTGAGCTCTGGGCGAGGAGAAGTGTTGAGCTCTGGGTGTTGAGAAGTGTTGAACTCTGGGCCAGGGGAAGTGATTGAGCTCTGGGTCAGGAGAAGTAATTGAACTCGGGGGACGTGTTGAACTCTGGACGAGGAGAAGTAATTGAGCTGTGGATGAGTAGAAGTGTTGAACTCTGGGCGAGGAGAAATAATTGAGCTTTGAGTGAGGAGAAGTGATTGAGCTTGGGTGAGGAGAAGTGTTGAGCTCTGGGTCAGGAGAAGTGATTGAGCTCTGGGTGAGGAAAAATGTTGAACTCTGGGTCAGGAGAAGTAATTGAGCTCTGGGTGAGGAGAGGTGTTGAGCTCTGGGTCAGGAGAAGTAATTGAGCTCTGGGTGAGGAGAAGTGTTGAGCTCTGGGCCAGGAGAAGTGATTCAGCTCTGGGTGAGGAGAAGTGTTGAGCTCTGGGTCAGGAGAAGTAATTGAGCTCTGGGTGAGGAGAAGTGTTGACCTCTGGGTGAGGAGAAGTGTTGAGCTCTGGGTGAGGAGAAGTGTTGAGCTCTGGGTCAGGAAAAGTAATTGAGCTCTGGGTGAGGAGAAGTGTTGAGCTCTGGGTCAGGAAAAGTAATTGAACTCCGGATGAGGAGAAGTGTTGAGCTCTAGGTCAGGAAAAGTAATTGAACTCCGGATGAGGAGAAGTGTTGAGCTCGGAGAAGTGATTGAAATTTGGGTGAAGAGAAATGATGAACTCTGGGTCAGGAGAAGTGATTGAGCTCTGGGTCAGGAGAGGTGTTTAGGTCAAGAACATCCAAATCGTTGCATTCTGGTATATATGTAAATGACATAGCTTTGGTGCTGCTCATCCTGGTTGAGAAAAAAATCTTGCTCTCAGACTCTGGTTGAGAAACAGTGATAAGCATACTGAGGTTATATAAAATGGAGAGACTGTTGAACTGTATATGAGGCGAATTATTTATATACAAGTAGGACTGGTTGTGTGCAACACTAATCTAAGGCCCCGGTTCAATCCCACATTACATCTAGCATGGCACAACATGATGCCTATCTTTCATTTGCTCAGAACCCGAATCCAACTCCTAGGCTATTCCCTCACTGTGATAATTTTTGTTAAAAAATTACTTTTCTTTATGTATTTGTGTAAAATATCTGGGTTTTTCATGTAAATTAACCTTTACTCAAACTTTCAGGTTATTGATGGAGGGGATTTAGACATCAGTTTTTATGTTCAAACACCAGATGGGCGAATCATGGCAGCTGAGATGAAGAAAACTGACGCCATACATAGGTATGTCCAACTGTATTTATAGGTTGGGTGGGAAAAATAACTGTTTAACAGGATTCATACACTACTTCGAAAACCTTGAAAAACCTTGAAAATGACAAATTAGAATCTTGAAAACAGGAAAACCCTTTCAATGTTGTCAGTTCATTTGTCAAGTTGTAGCTCAAAATAATTTTAGTTGTACTTGGCAAAATTAAACCTCGTCATATGAGCAATATATTCTTCGATCATTCAAAAAAACATTCCAGTTCTATTCGAAAGACATTGTTTGAACAATTTTGTTGTCAACAGGACATTAATACACATGTTTATGTAAAAACTTTAAGAAAATTTATCTGCAAGCTTCAGTGGCACTGGGAGTAATATGCCTAATTGAAAATGGGAAGTTGGAACTATTACAGTACCTTCTTTTCTCACATTATTTCAACAGACTTTGTAACACCTAATAGCACATATCAGACAAAATCAGAAGTGAAATTCTTGCCTTAGCCACAGGAAGTAACACTTATTCTTGCCTTAGTCACAGGAAGTAACACTTCACTGATTTTTTTTCCTAACAGATAACAAATTTTTGAATTTTTTTGCTAATAGATAAGAATTTTCGAAGTTTGTTTATGCAAACATTTCAAATGATGTCCAAATTAAAACAAGCTTATATTTCTGACTTTCAAGTATACAAATCAGTTTTCTCCAGTAGTTTACATGTAAATTTGATATACTCCGGCATGGCAAGGCTTGGAGTTCTTTAAACCTGACACACCAAATTGAAGCTTCCAGGAGCTGGCCAGTCCAGTGGTTTTGTATTGGTAATTAACTTGATGTCGTGCTTATGGATGGATTAAATAGGATTATTATGATCCCCACCTGGAATATCTGTCTCAGAAGTCCATTACATCATACGACAGAAGTGAGATAGAACGTCATCCGTTTTCAGGTCCATCAGGTGCATTTATCTCAAGGTTCTTGGTTTGATTCAGGGGCATAGTGATCATACAAAAAAATATGGAAATAAAAAGAGTATACCGGTAAATATAGAGTATTTTTATTAAAATATGAGAAGTATAGGAATATTTTCATGAATTTTAGGAATTTATAGGAACAAATAAAAGTCTGGGTGTGTTGACAGGATACTGTACAGAAAAACATTTGGCATCGACCAAAATACAGTACAGATCGAGGCACAGACATGGTTAAGAAATCAGAGGGTCTAAAAGACAAAATGGAAAATCAGCGGGGATGAGTCCGGGAGGGATATCCCCTTGATTAGATTTATTATCCAAAAGTATAGAACTTATAGGAGTTTTAAAGTACATATAGCAGCTTGCCAAAAATATAGGTGAACCATGACCCAGATTTGATTCCTGCACATGGCTACTGACCTTTAAACCACTGGTGCTTTTTGAGGTTCCAACCAGTCATTGGGTATTTGCTCATGGCCATCAAGTGGCACCAGGGTCGTCAGGGAAAATCATGTCAATAGTCACTGTTGTTGCCAAAGTATTGGGACATAATGAATGGAAAAGCCTGGGTCTCCTGCATGACAATGTTGTCTTAAAAATGCCCATGTTATATTAATACAATAATTACTGCTACTGTTATTTTTATGATAAAATGTGAAATGTCTTGTCCCCTTTTCTTGCAGGTTGGATGCCAAAGTTGCTGGGGATTATAAAATTTGTTTCGACAACAGCTTCAGTCGATTTTCAAACAAAATTGTGTATTTTGAAATCTCCACGGGTGAAACGGAGGACGATCAGCTAGAAAAATGGGAAGATATTCAAGATGAAATGGAGGAACTCATGGAAGTTACGCTAGAATATTTTAAGGTATAAAATATTGTGTTAAGTTTAAAAATAAAATCTAGGGATTTGGAATGTAGGCCGCAGGGGAATTAATGTGAGATGATAAAATGTAATGTGAGGTTATTAGAGGAATGCGATTTGAGATTATGAATGTGATGAGGTTACGGGAGGAATGTATTGGCCTGCGCTTGATAGTTTTTATGCAACTCTCATGCTGAAAGAACATTTGTTGCAGGCGGTAAAATAAGAGTCTCTGCACACAGGATCAGCTCGAGCTTTTTATCCCTCTCATAGTGTGCAGTTTATGATAGGTATATTGTAAGGTCAGGAGAGGGATATAGTGTGCAGTTATGAGAGGGATATAGTGTGCAGTTAGGAGACGGATATAATGTGAGGGTATGAGAGGGATATAGTGTGCAGTTAGGAGACGGATATAATGTGAGGGTATGAGAGGAATATAGTGTGCAATTATGAGAGGGATATGTGTGGTTAGGAGAGGGATATAATGTGAGAGTATGAGAGGGATATAGTTTGCAGTTCTGAGAGGGATATAATGTGTGGTTAGGAGAGGGATATAATGTGAGTGTGCAGTTAGGAGAGGGATATAATGCGAGGGTATGAGAGGGATATAGTGTGTGGTTATTAGAGGGATATAATGTAAGTTTATGAGAGATATAGCGTGTGGTTATGAGAGGGATATAATGTGAGGTTATAAGCGATAGTGTGCGGTTATGAGAGGGATATCATGGAGTAATCCACGCCCAAATACTGTCAATCCAATTTGAATGTTGGCTAAAATCTAAACCCAACCAGGCCTTGTTTTTCATCACAATTCACAGGAATCCAAATAGATTCTCGCAATCCAGTGCTATGAGAATCTACGGGAATCCAATGCTATCATTTCTATACAGATTGCTGCAATTTTTTATTTTGCGGGAGTGCTGACAGGAATTGGATTACCGGATTCCCATGAAAAAACAAGCCCTGCCAACTACTTAAATCACTCAAATGGACTTATTTTTATTATTTATCGAAGAAGTAATTGATTATCTCCTGTGTACAACAGAAACACTAAATTTTGCAACTCACATCATGCTTCTGGACTAAATCCATGTCGGCATTTTAGCATGTTTTAAGTCGTGTCCACTGGTCATCGGTTTTGTGCAGGATGTTGTTTTGCGGTTTCTGGTTTCATGGTAGTCGACCGGTGTCCCCCAAAAATGCCTGGATTGGTCCCTGGATATGATATAAGGTTATGAGGGATATAATGTGAGGTCATGAGAGGGATATAATGTGAGGCTGTCAGAGGGATATAATGTAAGGTTATGAGAGGGATACAGTGTAAGTTTATGAGAGATATAATGTACTGTTATGAGAGGGATATAATATGAGGCTGTCAGAGGGATATAATGTGAGGTTATGAGAGGGATACAATGTAAGGTTATGAGAGATATAGGTCACGGTTATGAGAGGGATATAATATGAGGCTGTCAGAAGGATATAATGTGAGGTTATGAGAGGGATACAATGTAAGTTTATGAGAGATATAGTGCACGGTTATGAAAGGGATATAATGTAAGGTTATGAGGGATCTAATGTGAGGTCATGAGAGGGATATAATGTGAGGCTGTCAGAGGGATATAATTTAAGGTTATGAGAGGGATATAAATTATGCGAGGCTATCAAAGGGATATAATGTAAGGTTATGATGGATATAGTGTAAGATTATGAGAGGGATATAGTGTGGGGTTATGAGAGGGATATAGTGTGGGGTTATGAGAGGGATATAGTGTGGTTATGAGAGGGATACAGTGTGGGGTTATGAGAGGGATATAGTGGGGTTATGAGGGATATAGTGGGGTTATGAGAGGGATATAGTGTGGGGTTATGAGAGGGATATAGTGTGGTTATGAGAGGGATATAGTATGGTTATCAGAGGGATATAATGTTAGGTGAGCGGGATATGTGAAGTTATGGGGGATGTAAGGTTATGAGGGATATAGTGTGAGGTTTTGAGGGATATAATGTGAAGTTATGAGAGGGATATAATGTGAAGTTATGAGAGGGATATAGTGTGCAGTTATGAGAGGGATATATTGTGAGGTTGTGAGAGGAATGGAATGTGAGGTTATGAGGAATGTAATGTGAGGTTACTCAAAAATTAATGTTTTGTTTTGTTATTTTCAGGACCGAGTAGACAATGTACGGACAAATTTGGATAAATCTATGCAGATACAGACAATATTAAGAATGCACGAGGCCAGAGATCGTAATATCGTAGAAAACAACTTTGATCGAGTCAACGTCTGGTCAGCTGTACAGCTGTTCATAATGATCTCTGTAGCCCTGGCTCAGGTGTTGATGATACGGAACTTATTTGATGACAAGAGTAAAGTAGGACAAACAAAGGTCAGAACATGACCTTGGATTTTGGATATTACTCCGTATGATATTTTCTTTGGAAATTCAAGAGTAAATGGTGGCTGTATTTAAAATTTGCTGATAGTCTGCAACTAAAACTGTGGTGAAAGTTTCTAATTTTATAGGTCAATTACTCTTTTTTTAATTTATGGGAAAAAAACTTTTCTTCTTGAAGAAGCGAATATGTTGGGTAGTCTTTAAGGACATTTACCTACATGTATCAAAATTATGAATGTGCCCCAGCTTTTTCCATCTTCACATATCAAGTTGAATTCTACAATAATTTCCATTGACGTACTGATTGAGGTAAATTCTAAAGGCACATTTATGTCATACGTATAGATAGCCTATAAAAATCAGAGGTGAACAACACCAAGCAGCGATATTTGTCCCCCCGACGCCTGAAGTGGGTGAGTGAGTGAATAGGATTTAAAGTCGCTTTCAACAAGATTTCAGCTATATATCGCGATGAATCAACTAAGCACCCAGCCAAGTTGGCTAAAGAGACTACAGTGGTGGGGTCCGTGCATCCTGACACATGTCCATCCGACTTCGTTTCTGGACAGTAACTTCTGAAAAACTGAATTAATTCTTTTCAAATTTGGTATGTGGGTACCTTGCCTCAAGATTTTGCTTGGGATTGTTTTTCATGCTGATCTGCCTATACGTGGTGCCGCCTGGGGGCCAAGTTATAATTTCGTTTCTGGACAACTTTAAAAAAACTGAACAGATTCTTTTCAAATTGGGTATGTGGGTTCTCGGTTCAAGATCTTGCTTGTGATTACTTTTCATGCTGCTCCATCTATAGGTGACGCCACTGGTGAGTAAAGTTAAAATTTAGTTTCCGGACAACAATTCTGAAAATCGAACCGGATTAGGACAAATTTGGTATTTGTGGGTACCTTGCCAGTGGTCTCCCTTGGGATTGCTCTTCATGCCGGGTACTGAATTTTATGGTTCCATGCCAAATCAATTGTTTCAGTGTCGAGCGACTTCAACCGCTCGGATTTTCATCATTAGTTAAATTTCAAATAAACAGGCCTGCAAGTGGCTCACAGTGAAAATATAGGAGGAAATTTGCAAAAATATAGGCGAAATATAGGAATTTTCTGAATAAAATATAGGAAATAAAGGAGTGTAAGACAGGTCTGTACTACATGTATGTTCCAAACTTGGTAGTTTTCTGGTGTTTAATCGAATTACTTTCACTGAATGTGGTCATAGTGGTGGTCTTTCAGGTGACCTGTTCTGTTGTTTGATTCAGCATAGAAAGATTTAAATGTTTTCATATTCGCCAGCGAAGCGAGGCGGAAAAAAAAATCTGAAATGAATTTCCTCATGTCAGTTCGACTCATTACAGAGCATTGATGAAAGTTTTCATGAGAAAAAGTCAAAATATAGGAAATATAGGAGGTTTTGAGGAAAATATAGGAAAATACAGGAATGGCCCAAAAATATAGGAAATATAGGAGGTACTTGAAGGCCTGAATATAGCAAGTATTGCTTTTCAAACTGGGAATTTACATTTTCTTCGATTAGCTGATCAAATTTTAATTTAGAAAAAATCACACCGGGGCACTTCTGTTTGGGTCTTCGAATATGGACCATGAAATATTTAGAGCTATGACATCACCACCAATCTAAGTCAGGGGCTGAGTTAACGAAGCCTCACTTGAGGCAATT
>JAVTVY010019111.1:0-70483 GCA_036873755.1 Hanleya hanleyi
TGCCACTCGCACTGGCCTGGCTCTTCAACACGCCCAGGTAGAGGGCCTTGTCGATGGCAGGGTCACGTCGGTTCACGCCTTTACAACTAAACTTGTTGTTTCCATCACCGCCGTAACAATAGTAGGTTTTAGAGGAGAGGGCGATCATAGCATCTCCGCTCCACTCTAGTTTAAACAGGCCGGGTGTCCGCTTGTCGTAGGTGTAGTGGTCGCGTCGGGGTAGCCACTGGTCCCGGTCCGCCTCATACTGATCCCGTAACTCGGGTTTCACCAGGGACTCCCAATCGGCGTTGGAGACGGCCATGTAGGCCGAATCCGTGTCCATCTCCATGAGTTGCCAGTCTGCAGGGTTAAAATAGACACCCATAAAATCATAGATGAATTCCAACATCCTCAACTTGGCCACCTGGTAGACCATACATCCAATCTGCAGGGGTAAGTTGTACCGGATAGTCTTCTTGGCTGAAGTGACTTCATAAGTGTCGTCATCGATCACCTCCACGGACCGAAACAGAGGCGAATTGACTCTTTTGCGGGCTTGGGCAGTACTACAAATGTTCACGTTGACGTGCTTATCCTGGTTGGTTACCGTTTTACCATAATAACCATTTCCAGTGAGCTTCCAACATTCAGCCATGATGGCCTGATTCGGGTATTCATCACCTTGACGACGGGCCGATGTGACGAGGTCCGCATTTTCAGCAAAACAAGCCTCAGGTACGTACTGGATGACCTGATAGATTTGAGTAATTTCCAAACCGTGGTTCATGTACCACTGCAGTAAGGGTGTGCCCAACAAGATTTTCTCGGCCCACATACTGCCAATCAACATACGGCGAGGTTGAGACAAACACTCGTGTTGCTCTGCGTAGGCGCCCATGGTCTCTCCAATATCTGCTCGACCCACCAGCGTGTTCTTAAAGATGGGCGGGCACTGGGCGAAGAGAGGCTTGAGAGTGTCGGGAACATGCAGGTCGCATTCTACAAAGCCGTAGAGCTGCCCCGAACGAATGGCGTCCAACATCTGGGGTAGACTGAGCAGTCGTCGACGACTCAAGGGGTACTCACGTTCTTTTAGGAACCGTTGTAAATGAGGCCGGGCCTGGCACATCGTGTGAAATTCACATTCCCACATTTCAATGAGCTGGAATCCTCGCTCTTTGATATAATCCCCGTTGGCCACCACTTCCTCCCTTAATTCTTCAGGTGTTTTCCCACGTCGCGCATTGAAGCGGCCCGCGCTGAAATGGCATTCGTGACCGTGCCAGTAACACCCGTAAAACTGGAACACGGTCGGTGTTCCTTGTACAAGGGCAAACCCATCGACGGGGAGACGGCGATCTCCTATCCGCTTCTCTGTGGCGTTGGTCTGGTGTCGTATATAAATTCCCCGTCGATAGGCTTCCCAGTCCAACCACTGATCGGCGAGATGTTTATAAGGTGTCCGTTGCGGTGTAAAATGCCGTCCTTCCGCTAACCAACGTGTATAATGACCACTGGGCATGGGTTGGGCGAGGGACCACAGGTACAAGGCGTTGGCGTCAAAGCCGATGATTTTGGCACAGGGTTTGCCACTGGGCAGAGTCGTCACATCTTTCTCGTGGTAGCGGTGGAAAATAAGACTCGGGCCACCCACAATGTTCTCTTTTAGACAATCATGCATATCCTTGTCCTTTTGTTGAATGAGTGAAAAGTAGGTAGAACAGTCTTGAAAGAGATGACGAAGCGCCAGGCCCGGTAAACTCAGGCACTCTTTAAAGATATCCACGTGCATCTGGCGACGAAAAAGTTGCACCATTTTTTCCGACGCTTCCAGAAAGGGGACCACATCTAAATTGTTATACCACACCAGGAAATCTCGCAACGTGTGCATATGTTCATCGTTCCATACTTGTTGGAGTTCCATGTAGGTGGCCTCTGGCAGAGCTTCTCCTTTCAGGTCATTGAAAAACGCTTCCCGGGGTGGCAACTGGGTGTCTTCCAAGCGGTCCAGACTCGTCATATAGGTGTAAGGGAAGTAACCTTTGGTTTGTGCACAGTTATAGGCCTTGACCCACTGATCATAGCTACAATTAGGAGCTAAATAGTTCCGTACATCCAGGAAATGCAGTGATGTGGTAGTGAGGGGCATATGATTATTGATCTTCTTGATCACCGACTTGAGGGTATCGGACTGGGCCAAGTAAGGGTAGAGAAATTCCTTCACCATGTTCAAGTCGTATCGTCCCGAATTGAAGCCAAGCACCGGTAACTGACTTAGGTATTGTAGGAACCGTAACTTCAATTTCTCCGCATACGGTTTAGGTAGAGGAACATCCTGCGACTGCAGGGGCTGCGACTGCAGGGGCTCGGACTCGCACTCGCACTCGGACTCTTCATTGTCGCTGAACGATACATCGGGTATAGGAATACGTTCGGTCAGCTGGTCGAGTACGTCCTGAAACTTGTCCACCAACAATGCCGTACTGGCCGCACTGACTTGCTCTAAATACTCCATCATGCGGGTGATCAACTCATGGGAGTTCCCCGTGGACACGAAACACACCGGAGCAGCGTCATAGCCGGGTACGTTGCTGGAAATACTGACACTCAGAGGAATATGGCGCTGCGTCCACTGCGTTTTCGCTGAAAACAGATCCATGGGCTCCAACAGGGCCTCGAAATCATAACACGCCCGGTAGGGAAAATAACGGTCCTCTTCCGGTATGATGATACCCTCATCGGCTAGTTCCTGGAAAATAGTAGGCGTATTATGATACACTCCACCCGGATATACGCGCTTGACACTGTTGTCACAGATTTTCTCGTGGCAATGTAAGGCGTGGGAACGGTAAAACACCCGATGGCATTGGGCACAACTGTAGGACTGAGCGTACAGACTCATATCGTAGATAAGGGAAAAATGACTCACGCCATTGTCGTCGAACACATTCACTTTCATGGTAGCAGCATACCGTTCTGAAGACCGATGCACCAATTCAGCCACAAATGTGTCGTCATCCTCCCGTAGTAAACGATACACAAAAATATTGACGTTGAACAGGGACTCCACGACATCCAAATGCTTGAAGGGGACACCTCGGAAGTGTCGCGCGTCCATATCTTGTTCCTTTAGATACTGTTTCCAATACCTTTCGGCCACTCGGTCACAACCCCTGGGGTTACACTCATCCAGATGCACGGCCAAACACCGAAACAGACATTTCCGGTCTTTGTAGGGTCCATGCGTCCCTGTTGTTAATGCATACAGGCCTTTTCGACGAAGCAACCACGGGGGAAGTAGTACAGGAGCACCGATAGGCTGATGTCTCATTTTCGTGACGAAAAATGTGACGTTAGTCACCATTTCCACAAGCCATTGGGTATTGGGGCGTTGCAACCTAGACCATTCCAATGGATCCAACGTAGTCAATTGGTCGAGGAGTGGCTCCAGAGAAATAGCATCCGTCACCGTGAACGGCTGATCATACACATAGGTATTATTACTGGGATAATAATATCGCAGCTGGTCCGTCTTCTTGTGCCGTAAAATGTATCCAAAAGTGATATTCAACTTGAACGCTGTCTCCTGATCTTTGAAAATGTTCTCGGCATAGGTAGACAGATACGTGAGATCCTCAAGTCGAAAATTGTACAAGTCCAAAAGACGTCGGTTACGGTGGAAACAATGACGTATGGTGGGCCAGTGACGTTGATAAATGACCCTGACATGCTCATCTTCAGGCAAGACTTCAACCGGAGGTGCTGCTGGGTCCAAGGGAAACTCTTCTCCACGTCTCATGCTTTGTTCGTCTCATACAAGCGGCTAGGCAGGCAGACAGGCAGACAGGTCAGGTAAGTCAGATTGAATACACCCCTACCCTAAAAATCGACTCCTTTTATACGTTTTTCTACAGGCCACCATCTTGTCCCACCTCCCACACACAAATACGGACCGCCATCTTGTCCCACCTCCCACACAACACACTAAAACGGACCGCCATCTTATCCCACCTCCCACACAACACACAAATACGGGCCGCCATCTTGTCCCACCTCCCACACGACACACAAATACGGGCCGCCATCTTGTCCCACCTCCCACACAACACACTAAAACGGACCGCCATCTTGTCCCACCTCCCACACGACACTAAAACAGGCCGCCATCTTGTCCCACCTCCCACACGACACTAAAACTCGCCGCCATCTTGTCCCACCTCCCACACGACACTAAAACAGGCCGCCATCTTGTCCCACCTCCCACACAACACACAAATACGGCCCGCCATCTTGTCCCACCTCCCACACAACACACTAAAACCAACCGCCATCTTGTCCCACCTCCCACACGACACTAAAACAGGCCGCCATCTTGTCCCACCTCCCACACGACACTAAAACCGGCCGCCATCTTGTCCCACCTCCCACACGACACTAAAACCAGCCGCCATCTTGTCCCACCTCCCACAGTCCCTCACGCGCACATCCACAATTATGACGTCACCACCAAGCGCAGTCAAACTACATTCTCGCATTTGATTGGTCAATATTTCACAATTGACCTCTATGACCTCTACATCCACAAAGTTCCCCCTTAAATTTTACCCGGGGGAACAAATAAGTAGGTCAATGAGCGTTTAAATGCATGCTGTATACTACTTATGCAGTAAGAATATTGGCATTGGGTCATATGACTTCTTTTCAGTATGTCGGCATCTTTTCCCACTACCTTGCGTTCAATGTGGTCTACAACGGGATCCTCTTCGTGCATATCCGATGTTGAAGAAATTACCTGGACAGTCGAATGTGGCGACCAATGACGGCGACAACGACTTTACACCTTACCGTCTGGCATGTGCTGTATCAAACGTTCAGTGCCACTAACCTAGGCCGTTTGAGAGTCTAAATTACGCCGTCATGAATCTGTGAGATGTAAAACCCTCACTATCTCAACCAAACGAACCACATCTTGCTACTCCACATACCTATCACAGTCTTTTGTGGAAGCGCTTTTGGAAGTCGAGGAGAAAAACATTTTAAGTTGTCTCTTCACATGAACATGGAAATTCGTCGTACCGTATACTTGCTGCCAATTCGTCTACCGTACTTGCTGCCAATTCGTCATACCGTACTTGCTGCCAATTCGTCGTACCGTACTTGCTGCCAATTCGTCATACCGTACTTGCTGCCAATTCGACGTACCGTACTTGCCGCCAATTTGTCGTACCGTACTTGCTGCCAATTCGCCGTACCGTACTTGCTGCCAATTCGCCGTACTGTACTTGTTGTTGCCCATTCGCCGTACCGTACTTGTTGTTGCCAATTCGTCGTATCGTACTTCTTTTTGCCAATTTGTCGTATGTGAAAGCAACATCACTTCGTCTGCAGCGCCCGGCTTATTCGATCTTTAATAGACTAAACTGTCTCGGCAGACATGTTGCTTTTCAAACAATGACACTATTCTGAAATACGATTCGGGAAGCAGTCATTTCCTGTTTGCCCAGGTGTTGAACAGCCAACCGAACATCCGCTATCTTTAATGATATCATCGAAAGGTTTACTGATATCAGCAAATGCACTAGTTGCTGATATCATCAAATGATTTGGCGATATATTCAAATAATTTGATGATATAGTCACTAAATTGATGGATGATATCAGCAAATCATTCGATGATATCGACAAATCATATAATCCAAGATGACCGCCAATAAGATGGATCCTTGGATTCTGTCTCCCATTCTATCACTATCTAGTGATCGATTTCACCAATATTAATATCCTACACTATTGGGGGGGGGGGGAGGGTACGACTAAACTTCGCGAAAACGTATGATTTTGTCTTCTCGAAATCGCGACGGATAAATCAATCCCCTCCCCCAATACAATGGCATTTATACTGTGACACAAGAAATATACTGACAAAACAAAAGCAGAATCGGGAGGCCCGTTGGCCGAGTGGTTTAGATGGCCGACATACAGTGCTGGCGATTAGGTGCCGGACTCTGGGGTCGCTGGTTCGAATCCCGCACGGGACTCGACCAATTTTTTAGCACTAGAATTTGTGCCATTCTAAGATAGTGTTATCCCAAAATAACGAAAATACTGTTATATGATCACTTTCCAAATGATAAAAATATAAAACCAATGCTGAGGTCAAACATTTTTATTTATTTTTATTCACGTTCGTATTCTATCATATTTACAAACACTAATATAACGACCAACTTGAAAAATATACATAGAGTATCTAAATACTCACTGTCAAGATACTTTGCAAATACAAACACACACGTTTGAAAATGATGTGTCACATTTGTTTTTCAGCGTTCATGATAAACATGATAAACCAGTTGTACCGAAATGATCGCATTGTAGATTTGACCGTGTTGGTAATTGAAATATTTTCATGGATGAGCCAATTTTTCCATAGAATTTCTCTGTCAAATAGTATTATTTGCAATGAACTTCTCGATTAGATATGTTCGAATAAATATGTAATGTTCAGTTTTCGGTTTTATTAATTAGTGTAAATATCTTCTGGCAATCAGCAGATTGCCTAACAAGTATTGCTGCCTACACCAACCAAATATTATTTTATCATTTGTAAAATAATACCTGATTTTTACTGCGTCATTTAAACATTTCTGCACATCAGGCCAGTTTTTAACCAAAAAATCAACAAATCTTTTATACGGTCTTTTTCTTCTTTGCATGTCATCTGAACACAAATTATTGTAGCTAACGTCTCCCGAGGAAACAAACTGTTAGAATCAACGTGCAATGGCTTCAGAAAGCCTGGACCAGAAAAGCCTCTCGTCTAATGGATCTCTAGACCACAAAAGGAAGGTTAAAGTCTGCCACATGTTCAGTAATGACCTGGGCATCTCACGGACCGGGATGTCCTCTAACATTATAACTATTACAACATTCTCTCGTCCCTCCTGCACCATCCGCATCCCGGTCATCCGGATCTCAAACTCCGCCCAGTCACATCGCAAATACTTCCTGCTTACCACAATAATTATTTTCTTGCTCCAATTAATAGCATCCACAATGATCTGTTGAATGCTCTCCCCTGCCGGGAAATCTCTATGGTGAAGGCAAAGAGAGTACTTGTGCTCTCCATCCTCGAGAAACGGACGTAGAGTATGTACCACCCAGTGATAATCCTGGTGATTGTAGGCCACAAAAGCGTCATACCAGTACCGGTCTGGATCTATTGGTTCATAGTCTGGTCTACGCTTAAATTTGGTCAAAACCCAGTATTTAATGTTCCATCTGAACCGGTAAGCAACGATGGTCAATATCAATAGAACAGTAATGGAACAGCCCATTATGATACAAAAGATCAACCAAAAATTACTGACGCAGATTATTTCAAAATTCTTCGCAGTTCGCCGCAGCGTATCAATAGTTACGAGTGTTCCATTTTCCAGCATACATGTTAAATTATTTTTCCCCCAAATAGCCACCCGAGTTTCTAAAATCCATCTTAAAAATCCCACAGTCTGGCACGTACATGTCAACGGATTTCCCTGGAGTATCAAGGTAACTGGTGGTGAAATGCTGTCCAGCCACTTCCGGTCTGTATCCACAATAGATGTCAAGGCATTGAGTGAGTTTAATTTTGTAACGGCTTTTTGTATCACCATAAGTTTGTTGTTAGCTATGCTCAAACTTTCCAGATTCGCCAAAGTTGAGAGTAGATTGTCGTGAATCCGTGTTAAGCCATTGGCCGACATGTCGAGGGTAAGTACATGTGTGAGGTGGCTGAAGAGCTCGCCGTCAGGATCAGCCACCAGACCCGTGTTAAGATTGATGTTGCGCATGACCAACGTTTTAAGAGAAGGTAGACGATAAAAAAAATGTGGGTGTAACACAGAACAGTTCCAACCAGAAATGTTCAGAATTTCAAGAGTTTCAAAGCCGTAAAATTCGATGGCACAGCCTTCAACACCGCCGTACGAGCAGTCTATCTCACGCAGATTTGCAGCATTTTTAAGCCTTATCACGCGAGGCATTTTTGTATGCGCGCCGATAACATAACTGGCGCGTATCACTTCTAGATATGGCGGGACGGACACCACCAATTCACCAGGACCTTGGTCCTCGGTGTCACTGTCATCTGACACCAACGTCGCTCGAGAAAAACGTCGTCCATCATCCCTTTCATGATTGCGGCGTTTTACTTTCAATGGAATACGCCTATGCATAGCACTGATATCGATAAATCGCAGGTTAATGAACTTATTTAGTTCATATAATCTCACACTTGAGGAACCGATATTAAACCGATTTTGTCCCATTCTCAGCACTTTTAAACAATCAACATTTGAGGGATAGCTGAAGGAGCCAGCTTGCACGAATATAATTCCGTTATTACTAAGATCCACCTCTGATGTACAGATCGAGGCCAGGTATTCCATTTTTCGTTGATCGAGCATGTAGTTGGACGGATCCATCAAACCCGGCCTTCGTGGGTTCACGCCGTTCAGCGTTATATCCGTCATGTTTTGGAAGCGTTTGCCGTATAATGAACGCAATCCCTTATCAATGCCTATATATCCCTCCATTGTTAACGACTGTAATTTCTTCAGTGGCAAAAGAGCTCGGGTATCTGGAGTATAATTGACTATATCACTGTCCAAGAGCAATGTCTTTATGCTCACTCTGCTAAATGCTTGAAATGTCTCGTTGCTAATACTACTGATCTGTCCAGATAAATACAAGAATTCGAGGGATGACATCCACTCAAAGCCTTCTCCAAAGACTGTTCTATTTTGCCCGTCGATGTGGAGCTCTCGGAGATATGGCAAATATTTGAATGTCCCATCAGGATAGCTTTCATTGACATTGCCAAATCTTGAGGAACCGTTGGTGGTGTTGCAGTCGGCGTTGGTGATGTTGCGGTTGGCGTTGGTGGTGTCACGGTTGGCATTGGTGGTCTTGCAATCGACGTTGGCGATGTTGCGGGCGGGGTTAATGGTGTTGCGGTCGGCGTTGACAGTGTTGTTCTCCAACCGAAGAATCAGCAGTTGTTGTATGGGTATAAACAGGTGTTGGGGGTAGGCCTGGTATGTCAGGCTAAGTTTGTTGCCTTGTAGATTCAAGTAGCACAGTTCGGTAAGACCACTGAAAGCCTTAGATTCCAGCTTGGTAATTTGGTTTTGTGAAGCATCCAGGGATGCCAGCAGAGTAAGCCATGAAAAAGAACCGTTCCTAAGAACAATTAGAACATTACTGCTGATATCCAGGTAGACCGTATCTGCTGGAATGTTTTCGGGTATTTCCGCCAGCTGTCGATTTGACAGGGCGACTCTGGTTCCACTTACAGGCGGGCAGAACTCTCTGGAGATAGAACGACATAATCCAAGGCATAAGCAAAAGAAGAATACAGTACAAGTAGATTTCATTCTAGAATCCATCTCACATGTGCTGCCAGATGATTCACTGTGCTTCACAGAATAGAGGAATGAATTAAACAGTCTGCAGTTATTTATATGCTGGTGTACTAGGAAGTGGAGTATACAACATAAGCAATATTCAACCGGATCTGAATACTTTTATCAATTCGGTCTTGTGATGAAAGGCGAGGCCCCACATAATGGTGACAAAATTCCGCCTTCATAATGCGTGTCTGTAGAGGTCTATAGAGGAAGTCTTTTTATTTCATGAGTAAGTTACCGTATATAAAATTCGAGTTCACCGACTTCCTTGCACAAAAAAAAGTTTCATGAACCGCTTAGTTGCGTTATCTTTCAACTGACGCTGTATATAATCTTCCATCTTCGAATAACATGACTCAAACTATACACGTACTCGCTTTAGTCGAACGGGATTATTTTTCACTTCAGAATATAGTTTGATGATGTCACCGCTCTATCACGCGGGTCGTGCCATGCTTAATATGTTTTTCCCATTTTATTCCTCCCGGTCGTACTCTTTTCCAAAATATATATTTCGATACTTACGCGCAAGACCGTTAAGGGGAGATCTTTGCCAGCCCGGGTAGTTATCATTTCGATTCACACATATCTGGAGTTTCTCTTCTTTCTTGCTGATGGTCTTGTCACGTGCCAGTGTATTTTAGCAATATACTTAATGGACTGGCAATATCCCCGCATGGTCGTCACAGGAGCCGAGATTCGGACTATACGTCGACAAACATCTCAAGAAGTGGGACTGTACGCTTGGTAGTATATTCTTACTCTCTAAAAAAAGTTGAGTGAAATTTCACTCAAGTAAGAGTGGAAATTCATCCCACTCAATACTTGAGTGAGATTTTCACTCAACTTGAGTTACTTCTCACTCAACTTGAGTTAAATGCACTCAACTTGAGTGACATTAACTCAAGCATAAGAGTGGAAATTCATTCCACTCAAGTTGAGTGAACTTGGGTGGTTTTAACTCAAGTTGAGTGACAAGTAACTTAAGTTGAGTGAAAAGTAACTCAAGTTTGAGTGAACAGGTACATTTCACTCAAACTTGAGTGGAACAGTTCACTCAAGTCTTTTTAGAGAGTACTATCTCTCATTTCAGGTGTTGGAACAAGGATCTCACTTAACGAGATATTTAATACGGTGCCTGTTCGTTTTAGCCCCTGTCTCCATTCCTTCTCTCAATGGTAGTAGTCTGTGGGAACATCTAACACAGTCGCAAGTTGAAGGATGAAACTCCAGGTGGAAGGAAGCAGTCGGTGCATGGTGCCAATAATATGGTTGGTTATAAGAAATCGTCCGTTGAATCTCTCTTGACTGATTGGTTGAAATACTGTCATAATGACTTTCTGCATAGAATCGTATTCAGATGTAAACAGGTATAGGTCAGCCAAACGGGATGCGCAGTTAGTACATATTGGAATAAAATATACTGTTGATATATCGTGCTACTGAATTTAAGATAGATATTATTTATGAGAAATTCCAGCAGTTCTGTAAACAATGAAACTTCTCAAGAGTGGTAATCATTATATACTTTAGAACTGAAAAAAACGCCTTTTAGTTTCCGAAAATGATATAATGGTGACCGGTCTTTTGATAAACCGATGATATGAGCTTTCTAAGTCTTTTTGTTAGATCCTGATGAGGGATGGCAGTATAGAGAGTCGAAATATTCCATGTAGACACAATTCTGTATTTAAGCATTCATTTTTATCTAGTTGTTTTGTGAGTGTTTTCGAGTTAGGTAACCACATACGCTCTGCATCCGAATTCTTTCCGATAACTGCACACTATTTCTCCAAAAATGATTTTACTGCCTGAAGAGCTTTAGTCAATAATGTAGCAAAAGCTTGGTAGTGCCTGGTCTAGAACCTGCTATAAATCTAGATTTGTACGGGGTTTTATGCATTTTGGGTATCCAGTATAATTCTGGAATATCCATACGAGTGGTTGGAATTGTGATGCCTCTTTCTTTGAGAAATTGTGTGTGTTAAATATACTATCCGAAGAGGATAAGTAGAATTACAGACTAAAGGATCACCAGTACTTAACTCTTGAACAAGCCCCTGATATTAGTAATATTTACAAATAAATATTATATTGTTTGGCATCTTGCCAGCTGGAACAATAACAAATTTACTCTGGAGGTTTGCAAGAACAATCTTGCATAGTCGTCTCTCTCTGTATTTGTGTTGGGAAGGACAGTTTCTTTGCAAATGGCGGATGGTATTAATGACCTTTTCTTTAACAACGTCCAACCAGTCGGCAAGTACTGAAGGCTTTACATTTTCTCGTTTCGTCCACTCGGCAATGTAATTCTCAAGTGCGTCAAGGACTATTTTTTGATGGCTCTTAAGTTGATATTTCTTGGCTCCCCATATTTAGCCCCCTCCCCCCCCCCTCATCAAAAGAGTCTTCAAGTCTTCGTTGAAGACAATACATAGATAACAAGTCACGAAATGTTTGCATGACTGAAAAGGGATCAACGCTGCTTAAAATCAGCGAGAAAAAAAGTTCAGTGTGATGCATTTGTTATATCAGTGTTTTACGTGGATATACAGGCTGTTTTTCTTCTTTAACAGAACTCTTCCTGCGGGCTCTTGAAAATATTTACCTTCTTGACAAAATTTCAGCCGGTAGAGCTAAGCAAAAGACTGGTATAACTTGTAATATTCCGCGGAATCATAGTTTTTCAAAACAGATGGTTTCTGACTAAATTACGCTTTCAAAATGCAGAAACACCCGGTAGAAGTGTGAAATTTTGAGGATAAATTATTACATCCAATGATTGAGGGAAGTGTGTGTGTGGTGGTGGTGGGGTTGGTAGAGGGAAAAGTAACCACCTCGCAAAGTGCTAAACAAAATCTAGGTGAGTTTATTAGTGAAGGTATTCAGGCGCATTGGCGAAGAAAGCTGATAAGCAGCTAAAGGTTTTTATTCGGATAAGTCGGTCGAGCTTACATAAATGTGCTATATTATTGCTCTGCCGATATTGCCAATGGGCCTGTTGTTCTGTTCTCCTCAAAAGAGTCAATTTAAGGAAGTGAAATCAGATAGTGGTTGCATTCATGATCTGGTCGTTCATTTTGTACTCGTCTTGCATTGAAAGTAGGACTGTGTCATAGTCGTGTTTCAGGGTCGTTGCATTTTGAGCGGCATACACGTTTCTTTTGTGTAGGGCAACCACCATTTAGATACATTCATCTTATATGGGTGAACTAACGATGTGTGTATTCTATTTGTGAACGAGACATCCTCATTATTACAATACACCAGTATAGAGAATGTGGAAATTGTCATTCGATAGCTTTGATAATTAGTAGGTATCATTCAGCTGAGCTACGTTAGTATACGAAATAGTGTCTTTCCCGTATGCTTTTCTATTGCAACCAAGGACGGACACTTATCTCCAATGCGGAGAAAAATGTCCTAGCTGGGTTAAAAGAATTTGGACACTCCTAGCCACCGGAAATTCTTAGCCTTCACACCAGCATCATCGGTTCTAAATTCTGTCTGGATCTTATTCTCCACATTGCGGAGTTTATCGGTTCTGAATAAACACCCACAGACCGGGAGAATGAACGATCGTGGCCCAATGACATCCACCACTCTAGGGCAAGACCCCAGCCTCCAAATTAGTATAGAGGGACCGATTTCTCATTATTTCTGCGGGGGTGGCTAAGAATGAGTGGACCTTTGACCTTGGGTGAACCCCAGACATGTGCTTCCTATGGCAATGTGGAGAATAGACGAGGTCGCGAGATGAGTAGGATAGATGTAAAAATTAGGATATTCCCTGGAACCCTAAAAAGCGGAAACACGGAATTTATACTCCCCTTCCAATGGGTCTGGATGGGCCCATAAGGGCGTCAAGGGGTCGGGGAGTTGGTCCACGTGAAGAGCTCATCGAGACAGATCACGTGATGGGTAGGACAGATGTATAATTAGGATCTGTTAAGGACCAAAATGAGGCAATAAAAGGACTTCACACCCAAAACTGCGTTAAACCGCACAACGATGTCGATGTGTGCCAGTAGGGATCCACAGGGATCGGGCCAGGTGTCCACTTCAAGCGCGCATTAAGCTCCGTCACGGGATGGTTTGTTGCCTGCAAAATTAGGATTTATCACCCGTATATATACGTATAGGTGTGTGTCTGTTCTTACCAGCGTTAGGGCGCCACGGCGTTAAGACGGGCGTTGGATGCGTTAAGGAAGATGCGGAGGGCATTATGAAGTTGGGTCCCATAATCCCCCCTCAAACTGATTCGACCCCATTCAAACAGGTCCAAAGCGGTTATATTGTGTATTACAATTCACGTATGCTATTTTCTGTGTATTGACCGCATTGTCGGCTGCTCTTGTGCAATCAGAATTACAAGCGTCTGGTCCGTCATTGATAATTGAGCCGTCGTGCCAATCTTCGACTGCTCTTGTCCAATCAAAAGCAGTCCTTTGAGAAACTGGCATTGTGTTGCATCAATCTTCGGCCATGGTCGCTCTTGTCCGTCTGTCATTGTGAAGCGCATTGTTTTCTCTAGTCCACACCTCCAAGTGTCCGTTCGGGATACTGTAATGGTAACATGTCCTAGAGCGGTTTTCGTAGTTAGCGTTCATTGTCTATGTGGGCGGTAATCCTATATCCTATTCCAGGTGATGATTGGTCTTCATGGTGCCTCAGCACGTGGGATCAGTGGGTAGACTCTGGTGTTGGGGGTCTGTTCCAGTATCTGTATGGTCTTCACAGCCATGGAAAGTCTTCTAATGCCTCCTCATATCGTAGTGTATGGGCGAGGTTTGCCCACACTAGAGTAAGTATAAGCCATGTTGTAGTCCAGGAGCCAGGACCGGCTCAAAATGGTTTCGTTACAAGCGTCTAGTCCGTCATTCATAATCCAGCTGTCGTCCATTAGAGAATATCCGCGTCCATAATCCAAAGACCTATTCCATTTTCCATATAACAGTATTAGCACCAAATTCAAAAAGACAATCATAGTATACATAAACATAGGCTTGTTTCCTGCAAGAGAGAAGCGGTCAACAGTTTTCAATGATGCCGGCAAGACATCATGATGTTCCAAAAATATCAAATCCGTATCGCTGATCAGTATTCTTAATCCATAATATTCGTTATAGAGTCGTCATCTAAAAAAGATGCATCTCAGTCACGCTTTGATTGTGACTGTTCATATGAGCACCATGAGGATCTTGAAGTACATGGGTTCATACGACCCCTAGCCCCGGGTTAAGCGGAATTAGACACAAGTTACGAAACGTAGCGCCATAGATCCTGCACGCTACGTTCGTACTTTGCTATCAGCATGCGATATGTATCGCCAAATTTGAGAAACTTTGAGTGGAGGCGCTTGGTGGAATAGCCCTGTTTTATAAGTTTCTGCAGCAATGTTTTGTGACGTTGATTAAAATCATCACAATTAACACAGGATCTAGCAAATGCTACTAAGCGAGATATGTATACGCCATATGCAGGTCCCACTGGAATATTACTATCCAGATAGGGATAGTTTACGATGTCGAAATTGTAATCGTCTCTTTTGTCATAAAGTCGACGAGAGAGAATGCCCGCTTCATTTTTATAGAGATAGAGATCTAAATAAGATGTTCCTGTAGGGCTATCTGTAGTTTCCGTCAAATCCAGTGAAGGTGGATATATATCCTTCACTGCTTCAGTTATATAGCGATTATCCACAGCGAGAAGATCGTCTATATAGCGTTTGGTGAATGAGAAGGAACGGGCTTTGAATGGATCGGTTTTTGAAAGCGCCTACATATAGTCATATTCATAAGAGAACAGATGCAAGTCAGCCAACAGGGGTGCACAATTAGTACCCATTGGAATACCTATATGCTGCTGATATATTGTGTTGCCAAATTTCACATAGATATTTTTAATGAGAAATTCAAGCAACTCTATAAACAAAAAACATCCCATGAATGATATCTCTTGTATGTAGTCGAGCTAAAGAATGCTTTATGGCTTCCGACATTAATATATCTACGATCAGTTTTCTTGAACACAGATACTATTAATGAACTTATACGGTCAATAAGGTCCTGATGAGGGATTGTACTATAGAGAGTCGAGAAATCCCATGTGGATACATGTCTGTACGGTATGTGACCTTTAGCATCAAGTTCTTCCGTAAGACATTTTGAGTTTTTCAATATCCACATACATTCAACGCCAGAGTTCTTAAAAATAGTGGAGCAATACCTTTCCCAAAATGCTTTTACCTCCTGAAGGGCCCTCGTCAATAGGGTTGAAAGAAGCTTGGTGGTGCAGCTTCTAGAACCAGCTATGAATCTAGCTTTGTATGGTGATTTATGCATTTTGGGAGTCCAGTATATTTTTGGTATGTCGTTATGATTGGTTGGAAGACAAACACCTCACAGTTGGTTTGTCACTTCAGGCTGCTTGGGGTATGTCACTGGAACATTTCTAACCCGGATGTACAGTTGATTTTTGGCAGCAACAATAAATGGCGGCCTATTTTCTATAGGGGGAGTGGCGTATGAAGCACAAATCTGTAAAATTTGGAGAATTGTTTTTCTCAGCTTCAGCTTTCTCAGCCACGATTTCTCGCCAGTTATTATTGACAGGAGACAGTTTTTTACATTGCTGCTTAGCAAGTTCAATTTTATCCATATATAATGCTATGTCATGAAATAAAACACAAAATTGAATGCTTTTTGTTTTTGTTTTCTGTTTCGAATGTAATTGTCCAATAATGTCTTTGGATGAACCATCTGGTTGCCAGTGCAGTTAGAGCAGTTAATGTCATCTATCTACTATTAAAAAAGAACAAATAGAGATCACATTCCTCGAGTTAAACCAAAAATGAAGGCATTTCCCTTCCCCTACCCCCAAGTCACAAAAGTCCAGTAATCTCACGAAAACTACCTCTCAAGGTCATCTGTCTACATATAATAATTAGTCTTTACAATGCCTGTCTAGATCTATCAACACTAAACAGTCGTTTCTAAGAAGTTTAATCAGTCTGCCTATAAACTATCCAGTCCGAATGAAGCGAAATCGCCAAGATGTCTTTAATCATCATCATCATCGTCACCATCACTATCGTCTTCCATGTCGCTTGATTGAACTTTGTTTGGTTTTCTGCATGTCTCGCCTCCCATGCAATTGCGAGCTTCTGTGCATGGCATCTCGTTGCTTTTGCAGGCACATGTGTGGAATCGTTGGCATGCAGATGCCTTACCCTTACATGGTGTCAGCTCAAGCAATCCAACTGGAGCAGGGTCTTTAGACATCAGGGAGGGGTGGAGAGTTTCATCCTTGGTGGCCCATCCATTACCATCTGGCTCTGGTAACCCACTCTGGTTGTTGGCGAGCAGTGACGCCTTCCAGATATAGGACTGGTAGTTAGCTCGATGGATGTGCAGCCGGGTGTCAGAAGTTGGTGGGATGCATTCACTCTTCTACATTTTCTGGCAGGACATCCAATATCTGACTTCGTCTGCTGTGTCACCAGACTCCCGAGCTGTTGTGTAGAGGGAGCATACAACCGCTCGCTACCAAGGGTGGTGTCATCTGTCGGTGGGATGATATCTCCTAGCGGAGACACTCGCTTTTGTAGGTCTTCATCTCCTCAAGGCAGTTTTCTTCCATCTTTGCATGCTCTTACACAATGTGATTCCGCGACTGCCTTCAGTGGCATCGGGAAGAAAACTGCCCTGAGGAAACTCCAGAAAGATGGAGACCTACAAAAGCAAGAGTTCCAGCTAGGAGATATCATCCCACCGACATCCTACATGCGAGAGGTTTGTATGCTCCCTCTACACAACAGCTCGGGGAGCTGGCGATACAGCAAATGAAGTCAGATATTGAATGTTCTGCCAGAAAAGGCAGAAGAGTGAATGCCTCACACCAACTTCTGACAGCACCCGGCTGCACAGCCATCGAGCTAACTACCAGTCCTTTATCTGGAAGGCGTCACTGCTCGCCAGCCAAGGGTTACCAGAGCCAGATGGTGTTGAATGGGCCACCAAGTCTAAAGACCCTGCTCCAGTTGGATTGGTTGAGCTGACAGCATGTTTGGGGAAGGGGGAACTGCATGCCAACGCAGCCACATATGTGCCTGCAAAAGCAACGATATGCCATGTACAGAAGCCTGCAATTGCATGGGAGGCGAGTCATGCAGAAACCCAAACAAAGTTCCATCAAGCGACACGGAGGACGATAATAATGATGATAAATGACATCTTGGTGATTTCGCTCCATTCGGACTGGATAGTTTATAGGCAGACTGATTAAACTCCTGAGAAACGACTGTGTATTGTTGATAGATCCAAGGTTCAAGGTTCAAGGTTCTTTATTTGCTGATCACAGCGCCCGTTATCGAGCAGATATACAATCAAGCGAAGATAATTAAGTATATATACATATAGAATAACCTAGTTGATTAGAAATAATTTGATTTACAGAAAAATAACAGTCGTGATACAAGGAACAATAATGCCAGGAGCAGCGATTTCGCTGGCATTTTACAATAAATTATGATCTTACTGACTAGTATCTGTTTGTAACACTAAAAACGTATATTAGCTAACATCTGTTATTCCTGTACCAGTAACACATTTGTCATGTTTAGATGCCGAACCATCAATCATATTGCTACGTGCGCTCATACAATCATGAACAAACCCACCTAAATTTTTCACAATAATTGGATCCTCGCACGATAAGAGCCAAATAAATTTGTTTGAAATATCGAGTTGAGAAAAGTTGGCATTCATGCTATCACATTTAAATAGAAATATGTCCCGAAAATTATCATATTTATTTCATTCCATTAAAAAATGGAATTCATCTTCAACCTTACCAGCATTGCAAAGAGTACATAAACGCTTATCTGCTGGTACTTTGGCAAATCTACCTTTCTCAATCTGAAGGTCATGGCTACTTGTTCGTAGCTTACATAAGTCACTGCGATGATCTCGATTCAGAATAGATAAGTAAGGTTCCAACACAAAATTTAGCTTGAAGGTTCTATATGTTCTGAGTTTGTTACCATACGCTACGTTGGGACGGTCGGTAAACAGTTGTTCGTTCCACCAGTTACAAAATACAGAAGAGAAACTTCTTGCAGCTTTGGAAACTAAGCTACCAACAGATAAACTTTTTTTCTGTTCGTATAAATGACTTAGATTTAAGAATGACAATATACATTTAATACCCGTTACCCAGGTCTTTTTCCTTGGGTGTCCAATTTGATAGAAAAATCAAAAGCTTTCTTTAATAACGTATCATCAGGCATTTCAAATAAGCGACGCCAGTATTTAAGCATTGAACAAATAACATCAATTAGCATAGGACGTCGACCGAGTTCACCTAACACAGCACAATTTGTACATTTGGAGTTGACCCCCAGAATGTATTTACAGTACTTCAAGTTAGTCTTTCAAGTGGTTCATTCTTAATATAGTTATCTAAAAATGATTTTTTACTCAATTTTGTAACAATGGATGATCCCCATATTTCTGAACAGTAGAGTAAAATAGGCTTAATAGTATGATCAAATATATGCAAAGAAGTGGAGATTCCAGGAGGGTTACATGAAAAACATTTTCGAATTTTGAAGAATGCCTTAGATGCCTTGCCATTCAGTTGAACTTTGGCCAATTTCCACGTTCCAAATGGGTTAAATGTAATTCCTAAATATGTGTACGACTGTACTGTTTCTATTTGGGCATCACCAAGACAGAATCATTTTGGAGATGTTCCACTTTTACAGTTAAATATCATACATTTAGTTTTAGCTATGTTCACTTCCAGACTCCATTTATCACAGTATAATTGTAGTTTATCAAGGGATAGTTGTAAACCTTCCTTACTGTCAGACAATAGCACAACATCATCTGCATACAATAAACAATTGAGAGGTGTGGTCCCAAGGAATACCGGGTCACATGAATTATCAAATATGGATGGTAGATCATTAATGAAAATCTTAAAAAGATTTGGGCTTAAATTGTCGCCCTGACGAACACCAGTGAATGATTGAAAACAGTTTGTCAGTGCACCAGCAACCTTTACACATAGCATATTGTTATTATACATATCTTTTAAAATCTTGTAAAATTGTCCACCTATACCGATCGACTGCAGTTTGTAAAAAAGACCCGTATGCCAAACCTTGTCAAATGCTTTCGAGAAATCAACGAAGCAAGCGTACATTGGTTTGTGTTCAACCTGTTGGTATGAATCTACCAATGTTTTCAAAACAAACATATGATCAGAGGTCCTCGCACCTTTAGTAAAGCCCAATTGTTCTTTTCTAATGATATCGCGAGAGGAGAGAAAATTTTCCAACCTGTTATTAAGAACTGAGTTGAATAGTTTGCCAATATTACTGGTTATAGTAATTCCTCGATAATTGGAGGGGTTTTTCTTAGTACCAGACTTGTGAATAGGAGAGATGTAACCTTCACTCCAGCATCGGGGATAAACCGCATTGGAGTAAGTAAGGTTAAATAGTTTTTGAATGCATGAACCAAGACTGGTATAGCCATATTTCAGCATTTCGTTACAGATACCATCTAGGCCACATGCTTTTTGTGTTTTGAGTCCTTTAATTGCCTTACTAATTTCATTTTCTTTTATTCTATAGTCTAACTCACTGAAATTAGTTTGCTGTTCTAGATGTTGTAAATTTGTATCAATGAAATTCTCAGTTGAACTGAATTTACTTTTTACATTTAATTTCTCAAAATGTTTTAACCATTCATCTGGTGATACATTTTCTGTATCTTCCTTTTTTGGATTGTCATTCTCTTTAAGTTCTTTCAATATTTTCCAAAATTCTTTCGGCTTATCGTCGACTAAATTGTCTAGATTGTTAATAAGCCTGTTTCTATATTTTCTCCTTTTATATTTCCTTGCTTTTCTAAGATCTTTTAGAGATTTAAAGTACGAAGATCTAACACATGGTACCTTTGGATATATAGATAATAGATACGCTTTGTACTTTGTGCTACTTTTAAGACTTTGCAAAGTTTTATCATACCACCTTGGTTTCTTTTTAGTAATTATACGAGTTTTTCTGGCTCTATTAGACTTAATGCATTTCAAGGCTATGTTCCCAGCAGTTTTAAGGATATTGTTAAAATCATCTGCTGCACAGTCAACCTGCTCTTGGGAGTATCTGTTTTCAAGAAATTTATCAATAGCATTTTGAACTGGATGCGAACATAAAGCATCTTGGTATTTGTGAAGTGAGTCCTCTAACCATATGTATCTAGAAGGCATAGGCTTTAGGTCATTCTTCAAAACTTTTATATGATAATTTACGCGTAGCATAAATGATAATTGACAGTGATCGGACAGATAACCTGTAAACCTGTGTACATGAAAATACGATATTAATTTTAGCAAAGTATCTGATACGACAGTATAATCTACAACACTGCTGCCACCTGGTTGATGACAGGTGAAGTGTCCAATTGTGTCACCGACTGTTCTGCCGTTTAAAAGTCTCATCTGTGCGGATATGCACAGATCTAGTAGTTGTTTGCCACGTTGATCCTGTATCTTATCACAGTTGTAACGACGTAAAGTTGCATCATCTTCGACATAAGTGTCGTATAGGGGCAGATGATTAGAATCATCATTAGACACAAAGTCAAGGCCCGAACCTGTGCGGGCATTTAAATCACCAGTAAGTATCACGTATCCCAAATTTGATAGTCTAGCTATATCCGACTCAATCATTTGTATAATACTAATATCAGATATTGGACAAAAAGGAGAATTCTCAGGAGGGATATAAGCAAAACATAGATATACATTTTTATCTAGACCAAAATTGTCAGCATTGAGCTCAAGCCATATATAGTGATTAGTTGTATGTTCCAAAAAGCGAATACTTGATCGAAGGTCATCTCTAACGTAAATGGCTAATCCACCATGATGTATGTTAGACGTTCGTCGTTTAGGACCAATGAGTGGTACTACCCGATATCCGGGAATGTCTAAGTCATGATCAGGACCAGTATGTGTTTCAGAGAGACCTATAATATGATAGTCATTGATACATTTGATGAAATCTGGATCGTTTAATTTATTGAATTCTTTTGAAATTAACCCGTGAACATTCCAACTCGTCACTTTTAGTTGGTTTATATTTATCAATGGTGAGGTTCCATTGTTGGAACTTGAAGATTTAAGTGGGACACACATAGTTAGGTTTTCATGTAAGTTTGATGGTGATGAATTACACCTATAAAAATGATATTATTAAATCAGTTAGTAATACTGATAATTGTATCTATTACTCCAGAAGTTGCCATATTCGGGTTTTTGGGTAGATCCATATGAAGACTTTCCCCAGTCTTTAACAGAGTAATCTGTATCATGACGATCGTTGCTTGCCTCTTGTTGGGCGTAGATACCAGATGGTCGTCTATGACCGCGCTGGCCAGAGTATCCCAGTGATACGTTGTTGTAATATTCGTCATTCATTCTAAAGGAATCATATTCCGTATCTTGATCATAAACATTCCGACGAAGGCTTGGGCGACTAGGAAGCCTCTTCTGGCGTTGATTTTTACGTTGGACTTTTCCAGGTGAAAATCCTTTGATGTTAAGAGCAGCATGGATAACACTGCGAAAGTTCATCGCCAGAAGACTGCTGCCTTTCGCGGTTAAGTGAACCCCATCTGAAGCCATACATCTCTCAATGGGCTGGTCCCCGTGTCTCAAGTTGGTGTTTCCCACAAACAATATCGCTTTGTTGGACAGAAACTGATGCTGAATCAAGATGTTACACTCATGCATCTTTCCATTGAGGACCATATCATCAGTACGGCTAAGACCAAGGGAAATAATGATCTCGGGCTTCTTCAACACGTTGTTAATTTTGTTAACAAGTTGCTGCATTTTCAGTACGCATTCTTGAGAACTGAGGTTTTTGACATCATTTGTGAAGAGATGTAGGAGGACACACTGATATGATGATTGTTTGGGTATGGAATCCAAAGTAGAACTGGCTTCCTCTATGGTGAAGGCTATCTTTTTGTCTACTGTACATTGCGTAGATAGTCTATGGACATCAATGTTATGCAAATGAGAATTCCCCAAGAGGAGTACTTTCTCTTGACGTTGTTCCATAGGTTGATTCACAAAATCATGTCGAGCTCCTCTACTATTCTCGGTGCCAGTGTAGTCCGACATATATTCATCCGGTTTCCCACTAGTAGACCTACTAGATTGGTCGGCTAAAGGATCGTATCTATTTTGCACGATACGACTGTAACTGGGACTCCCATTACCAGGTTTTGTTGAAGCCGGGATTATCTTGCCTAGCTCACGCTTTATTTGACCAACATCACTTTTCAGGAGATTACACTGAGACTTAATACCAACTGTGTCCTTGGGCAAAGTTACAAGTTCAGCAAGTTGCGACTTTATCTGCTGGATATTTTGGGTGACCGAATCATCTAGTTGTGTGGTAACTGAGATAGAAGGTTGTGGTGCTTGGGACAAAAGTTCACTCACAGATGTCTGTAGGCCAGAGATCTCGGTAATCAGAGACTGGTTAGACTGTTTTATATCTTGGAAAGCACGAAACAGATCAGAGGTGATATCACTGCCTGTATTCAATTTGGCAAGTCTTATTTCATACGCGGCAGTTAATTTTTCGAGGTCAGCATTATACAAGGCCTTCGTTGTGGTTACTTCTGATCTTAGAGACTGGTTCTCCCTTTTCACGAATTCTAGTTCTTCGCATACTCTTTGATTTTCGCGTTTAATTTCCACCAACTCATTCTTTACTTTATCCAGCTCAATAGAGTAGGTAATGCTGTGCGTCTGAGTTATTGCTGACACGATTTTCTCGTCCAGTGAAGATATTGCATCCAGAACTGTGGTATTGTCACTGTGTTGCTGAACTGTCACTTGCAGCTCTTCCATCCTCATTTGGGCAATACTCAGTGACTGTTTAAGTTTCATGTTTTCTGCTTCCAATTTCAGTTTCTTAACCTGAGTTTCTCTTATTCCGGATGTGTTGAGGGAGTCAGATGATCCATTCATGTGTGGGCTAGGTGAACGACAGTCAGGGCGGGAGCTATCGTTGGTACTCTGTTGCCGGAGGGTGAATAAAGTATACTCCAACTTTGAGGAGATGGTGGTGCATTTTTGGCAGGAGTATTTCCTCGATGTACTGGCAAAAGATGCTAATTGGTAGTCCGGTAGGTCAGTGCACATGAAGTGATACCACAATTTGCAATTACTGCACCGTATCATGTGGCGATCAGCATCGGCGTCACACATAGGGCACGACTTCACACTTTCTTCTACCATATCGACGGATTTCACAGCAGTTTCACAAGAGTGGTTCTCCTGGTTTATACAATTGGGGCATTTATGTCCAAGATCCTGCACTGCTTTCGACGTTCCATCTATGTCATATACACGGGAAAACTCGCAGTTATGGCCATTCGTAACCAAATATTGTAGGGCCGCTTCTACTGACGCAAAACTTTTATGTAAAGCGCCATGATATTTTGTAACATTTTCCTCACACATACTCCATTCTTTATATATTCCGGGTTGTTTACCCACTGCCACGGCATAGAATGTCGTGTCCTTATACAATGTCACCCCTGTATTACTATCGAGCGTATGACTGTAATTATTATATGTAGACAGATGACCTTGAGAGGTAGTTTTCGTGAGATTACTGGACTTTTGTGACTTGGGGGTAGGGGAAGGTAAATGCCCTTATTTTTGGTTTAACTCGAGGAATGTCAACCCTGTTTGCTTTTTTGTTTTTTTGAATAGTAGATGGATGACATTAACTGCTCTAACTGCATTGGCAACCAGATGGTCCATTCAAAGACACTATTGGACAATTACATTCGAAACAGAAAACAAAAACAACAAGCATTCAATTTTGTGTTTTATTTCACGACATACCATTCTATTCAGATAAAACTGAACTTGCTAAGCAGCAATGCAAAGACCTGTCTCTCTGTCAATAATGACTGGCGAGAAATCGTGGCTGTAGGAGCTGAAAAAAAGAATTCTGCAGATTCTAGAGATTTGTTCTTTATACGCCCCCCTGATAGAAAATAGGCCGCCATTTATTGTTGCTGCCAAAAATCAACTGTACATCAGGGCTAGGAATGTTGCAGAGACATCCCCCAAGCAGCCTGAAGTGACAAACCAACTGTGTAATGGGTGTTGCACGAAACCATTTTCTAGGCCTCTTCTGAAAATTGGCTCCAGGACTATTGAGGGATTGGACGTAAACTGTGGACGTCTTTCGAAAGGTTGGCCGATCAACTGACTGCGAATTCTGAAGATCACAATGCCGACATTCATACCCGGGTGCCTAGATGAGTTACCGTTAATATCGCCGTTTATTATCCTTGCGATTGAATGACTTCCTGCAGATCGAACACGTAAAATCGACAACAGAATCGTGACTAGTAGACTCCTGGAAGCGGCCAAACTTCTCGGCTCCTCAACCTCAAGCGTGCATGTCCATGGATTACACGTTGGTGAGATCTAAACTGGCTGTGTAGTCTGAAGCTGTGGACACATTCCCCACATGAATGCCTGGGTGCCTCGTGGCGTAACCGTTCATGGTGGTGTAAAATGTCCAAGCAATTAAATCTATTCCCGCAGTCATGTATGGGTAGTAGCGTCGTGGATGGTAGACTCATGGCGTCGTTTACTATCCAGACGAATAAAAGGCTTCGAGGGGGTACAGGTGAACATCGTGGCGCAAGTGGTTGAAGGAGTACAGAAACGACCAGAACGTTCCATTTTTACCCCTCAGCCCACAGGGCTGTGGGGTCTTGTCGTTGCCAAGTACGTACTTCTGTCCGTCCTGGCGTCCGTCTGTCAACATGTTCTTTTCCGCTGAATATCTGCAGATCTATCAAGTCGGGCCTGACCAAACTTTGATGAGGGCTTCCTGAATGTTGACTGATGAAATGTTTAGATTTTCATATGATTATGATGATTTCAGCTCGTGTACGGTTATCTATGATCATCGGGAACCATTGGTAACTTGTTTCATTGTGACTTTTGAAGGTTCCCTGATACAAGACCGCCTGGTCCATTCCAGATTCAAGATCATTGGATGGAACCCATATACTCTGGGAGCTTACATGAAGCTACTCTTGTTCAACCTATGCACTACCCTCGGGAAGATTTCCTCAAACCTGTCGTAACGACCTTGTCACGAGTATGTGTCATGGAAGACGACGTGAATTTAATAGGACAAGTGGCCAGGTTTGACGCTTTTCGTTTCTCCTTGACAAGACTGGTCTTAAACGCAGGACATTGTACTCATTAGCATGAATTGAACTGTTCGTGGTGGAATATGAATGCATCGGTCGCGTGGTGTGATTCGATTTCGACTAGCCGTGCCTCTCGGCTCATATAAGATGAATGACAGCGTTGATCAGGGGTTTTTTTCCATCAAACCACAGTACTGAACAGACGTGTGGTGTACCTGTCGAGTGACAGAACACGCTAACTGGAGTGAACTTTACCTGTGTGTGGATTTTTACTCTTATATCAGTCGTATGTGGAAAGACTATCTATGCTGTTTCACATCTGTGATGTCTGCATGTATCGTACTTGACTGCCGTATACAACAACAACCTGGAGTTGTGCGAGTTATTCTCTGGACAACAGGTAAATGATTTATCTCACATATACCATTATATCGTGTGTGTTGCCGATCGATTGGATTACTGACTCTGTTCCAATACGATTACTGATTACTGTGGCAGCTGGATTACTGACTCTGCTCCAACACGATTACTGATTACTGTGGTAGCTGGATTTCTGACTCTGTTCCAGCACGATTACTGATTACTGTGGCAGCTGGATTACTGATTCTGTTCCAATACGATTACCGATTACTATGGCAGATGGATTACTGATTCTGTTCCAATACGATTACTGATTATTGTGGCAGATGGATTATTGACTCTGTTGCAGTATGATTACTGATTACTGTGGCGCTGGATTACTGACTCTTGTGAAAGATCGATTACGGATTACCAAGTGTGTCGCAGAAGGATTGCGGATTATCGCG
The DNA here is from genome assembly GCA_036873755.1 of Hanleya hanleyi. Classification (NCBI taxonomy): domain Eukaryota; kingdom Metazoa; phylum Mollusca; class Polyplacophora; order Lepidopleurida; family Hanleyidae; genus Hanleya; species Hanleya hanleyi. The sequence goes on from JAVTVY010019111.1 coordinate 26,518, forward strand.
TGTGTCGCAGATCAATTACTGATTGCGTATGTCGCGCGTTGGATTACTGCCTGTTGCAGATCGTGTACTGAGTATTGTGTGTGTCGCGCGCTGGATTACTGACTGTTGCAGATTGTTTACTGAGTATTGTGTGTGTCGCGCGCTGGATTACTGACTGTTGCAGATTGTTTTCTGAGTATTGTGTGTGTCGCGCGCTGGATTACTGACTGTTGCAGATTGTTTTCTGAGTATTGTGTATGTCGCGCGCTGGATTACTGACTGTTGCAGATTGTTTACTGAGTATTGTGTATGTCGCGCGCTGGATTACTGACTGTTGCAGATCGTGTACTGAGTATTGTGTGTGTCGCGCGCTGGATTACTGACTGTTTCAGATTGTTTACTGAGTATTGTGTATGTCGCGCGCTGGATAACTGACTCTGGTGTTAGATCAATTGCAGATTACCGCGTGTGTCGCAGATCAAATAGTGATGATCGTGTGCATCGCCTAGTGGATAACTGATGACCGTGTGTATGTCGCATTCGCGTATGTATAACTTGTTGGTCGCAGTGTGATCAACAACTGTGAACAATCTATTTCGATTTTATTTCTCCCTGAGATCAGAGGACAGTACCGTGGACATAGTTAAATCGCTATACATCTGGTACCATATTTTTTTTGTTTCACACGAACATTTGCGCGTACCATGCTTTATGTTATTTCGTTGACGGTGGCCATTAAATGTTGAACAATTGCACTACCCTTACTTTCGTTTCACTTTTTGTCATGTAGCTGCTTCGAACTTTGGAAACGTGGCTACAACCCCTGGGGCACTAAATGTTTTGGACTTTTCATATCCACAGCTTCTCAGCCTCATGTGATAGTGGGAGATGCAGTGTACATTGTTTTTTCACACACACATGCTGAATCACCCACAATTTATTCCTGTACAGTAATAACTAACATTATTTTATTTTAGAAGTACAAGAGGAAACAACCGGTGGGGGGGTCCCGCAGTATCGAACGCAGGTTAGGTTTGAATTTCGCGTCCCCTTAAATGAAGGGGAACATTTTTCTTCAATTTTGCTACGTGGATTTACCGGAAAGCTTTTGCACACTTTTTATTCTTCAATTTTGCTATTAAATCGTTCTATTCTACATCATATGATTTAACCTAAAACTTTTGCATGAACCATTTTAGCCAGAGTCCGGGCAATTTTGAACCAGTTTGCATACCTGGAGCTTATGACCCCCCCGCCCCTTCCCAAATAATGATAAGGGTGAGCCTGTGTCAATCAGTGTGTTTCTATGCCATTAACTTATCACACTTGTGCAATGCATAAATTGCCATTGAACATCTTCTTGCATGCTGTAATCTCAGTACACCACTCACGTGAAAACTAAGTCTATTGTATACCGTACAGAAATCACACGAACTGTATCTGCAGAGCTGTATCCAGGGATTTTTTTTTGTAGGTTTCGATCCCAAACTCCCAGTTCCTTTTCGTAATTCAGTATGGAGGGTCCAATTTTTTTAGTGAATTTCGGCGCAAAGAGCCTGTGATCAATCACAAAACAGAGGTTTATTAACATGAAATTCAATACCCAACTATGCACTCGGATCGATATCGAGGCTCCCAGAAGCTTTTTCTAGAGTATTTCCTCCAGAAATCCTTTCAAATTGAACAACAACACTTTTGTTTTTTGTTTCATTTGAGTTTTGGGCGCCCATAAGTTTTCCGGAACAAAATTGGCTCTAGATGCAGCCCTGGTCCTATTGGACTAAAAAAAAGAAAACTCGGTGGAAATTCCCGACTTGAAAAAATGAACCTCAATCAAAAGTACACTCTAACCGATTCATTGACAAAGTCGAGCCCACAACTCCTTTTCGTTCTCTCTAAGACAACTCACCAAATTTAACTTTATTTTTTGTATTCGGAAAATTTGCCGTTTGTGGAAGTTGAGTCTGCACGAAGAAAGATCATTGTGACATCGAAAAATGATTCATCTGCACTTTTCGGAGGAAGATTCTTTGGCACACTATACCGCAGAGCATAATCAGTATAAATCTAACTCGGCAAGCAAAACGGGCTCTAAAATCAAAACCAGACGGTTTGATTTCAAACATTTCCCGATCTCTTCTGTTTTGTTTATACATTGGTCAAGTTGCACCCGAGCAATCGTACCAAGTACTCCAAATTACCACAAACAGTTATATTTCGCGAGTCGTACACTAAATCTCTACCAACTATTGTTTGTGTTACGTGTTGGTAATAAGTCGTTATTCTGTATTTAGATGAGATGCACAGTCGAATCACATGACCCGTGTATAAATATGGCAGCAGATATCGGAAAATGTGCGAAATAAATCCGTCTGGTTTTAGGGCCCAGTTTGCTTGCGGAGTATACTGATTATGCTCTGTGGAATATGTAGTATGCTATAAGTAGTAGGGAGTGAGGATATCCACGGCGGTTTTCCAGGGAGGTAACTCTTGGTCCCCTTTTTTCCAGGTTAAAGGTATAGGGCCCGCCCCATCGCCGTTCACCTCTGGGGCGCCAGGGGGCGCCACCAGCTCAAGGTCACTTGGAGGTCAAAAGTAGTTCCGGCAACCTGTAACCTTTGTATTCCTCCGCGGGCAGAAAGCAGTCTCGGCTTTTTCCCACAATGTCGTGGGTGATCAAATTCTCCGGCAATCTTCCCAGGGGCGAGAGGGGTCCCTAGTGTACCGATTGGGTTGTATGAGGTATCAATGTGAAGCATTCGTGAAGGGGCATCTGATGGGGTGGGTGTGGGGTTGAAATATCGCCATTCTGCGCATGCGCGGTAGACCAAGGGTATGGAAATAGACGTTTTGGGGTCTAGGGGAGCCCCTAGTGGTCCGATGGAGTCGAGTGAAGTATCAATGGGAAGCCTATGTGAGGGGGCATCCCACTGGGTGGGTGTGGGATTGGAATATGGTCATTCTGCGCATGCGCGGTAGACCAAGGGTAAGAAAATAGACGTTTTGGGATCTAGGTGAGCCACTAGTGGGTCGATGGAGTCGTATGAGGTATCCATGTGAAGCCTATGTGAGGGGGCATCCCACTGGGTGGATGTGGGGTCGTGGGTGATCAAATTCTCCGGCAATCTCCGGCAATCTTCCCAGGGGCGAGAGGGGTCCTTAGTGTATCGATTGAGTTGTATGAGGTATCAATGTGAAGCATTCGTGAAGGGGCATCTGATGTGGTGGGTGTGGGTTGAAATATCCTCATTCTGCGCATGCGCGGTAGACCAAGGGTATGGAAATAGACGTTTTGGGGTCTAGGGGAGCCCCTAGTGGTCCGATGGAGTCGAGTGAAGTATCAATGGGAAGCCTATGTGAGGGGGCATCCCACTGGATGGGTGTGGGGTTGGAATATCTTCATTCTGCGCATGCGCAATAGACAAAGGGTATGAAAATAGACGTTTTGGGATCCAGGTGAGCCACGATGGGGTTGAGTGAGGATCTCGGCCGTTGTCCACATTCTGCGCATGCGCAGACAGGGAATTCTGGGAAAAGGGTGTGGACATAGACGTGTTAGGGTTTAGGTGAGCCCTAATGATCCTATGGTGTCGTATGAGGTCTTATTTTGAAGCTGTCATGGGGGAGCATCCGCCTGGACTAGTGTGTCGTTCGTTGGCAATAGTCTGCGCATGCGCAGTCTGGCCGTAGTACAGAAATAGACGTGTTGGGGTTTAGGTGGGCCACTAGTGGGCCGATTGGATCGAGCGAGGTATCAATGTAAAGCATACGTGAGGGAGTCTCCAACGGGCCGGGTGTGACGTGGAACTGACGTCATTCTGCGCATGCACAGTAGAGAACGTGTATGGAAATAGACGTTCTGGGGCCTAGGCGAGCTACTTTTGGGTCGATGGAGTCGAGTGCGGTATCCATGTGAAGCCTATGTGAGGGAGCAACAGTAGTGTCTCGGCCGTTGTCCACATTCTACGCATGCGCAGACAGGGAATTGTGGGAAACGGGTGTGGAAATAGACGTTTTTGCGGTCTAGGTGGGCCACGAATGGTCCGATGGAGTCGAGTGAGGTATCAAAGTGAAGCATTAGTGAAGGGGCATCCAGTCATGGATGGGTGCATGTAAAATTAGGGGTATGACGTCACTTCCGGTTTGGGTGAATGGGGCGTAACCTGGGAACATGATAGGACATGTACCGACCTGTCTGTGGGGGGTTTTCCCCCCAGAATTTCGTTGACGTCTGCGCCTGCATCCGGGTATGCATGAAGGTCTGTGTGAATGGGGTGTGACCTGGGAACATGATAGGAATGCATGTACTGACCTGTCTGAGGGGTTTTTCCCGGCCCGGCCGCACGCGCGCGCGCGTCTTCACCGGCAGTGCGCGGATGAATGTCGGGTCAAAGGTCACATCCAGCTCCAAAGTCTCCCTTTCGGCAAGGTTCGGCAACAATGTTGCGGCATCGATATACAGAGCTTGAACCCCAAAAAGGGGATTGTAAATTAACCTGGGAAGGATGGGCAGTTCCATTTGGACCAATCAGCGGTCGAGAAAAAGAGCCAATGAGCGATCGATAAAAGAACCAATGGACGGGTACTAGAATTTCGCTCACGGCTGCGCCTACACCCGGGTACTAGAATGCTTTCGCCTACGTCCGCGCCTACATCGGGGTATTTCTATGTAGGTGTATAAAAGTGGGAATATTTAGGGCATTGCTGCATTCATTGGCCTATTTATCCTCATTTTGTGCTTAAGCTTTGACTAGTGAAATCTCATGTTCAATGAACTCCTATACAAAATAACATTACACTACCGAACAATCACGGACTTTCACGAAGGGCCGTCACAGGGCGTAGTAGAAAAAGCGCATTTCTAACCTTATTGACATTATGGCGCAAGCGAGAATAACAAGTGCCCATGACTCACACGGTGTATAAAACCCTACCCAGCAGGTACACTATAAAGCCACCTCTCTAACCGTTCGCTTTTCATTCCCCACCATGGCAGCGAGTGGAACAGAGCTTGCGTTATTCCAACTGACGTACGACGTCTACCTCATCGTCAATGATGATCACCTGGTGCTGGTCCAAGACTCACCGCAGAAAGGGAAGATTTTGTTATCGCTATCAGGCTGGACTCTATTGACACGATTGTTACAGGGAAAAGAGCCCAAAAGGGATTTCATGTACGTGGAAGTCGGTGTGCACATACGCACTGCTGGAGAGGATTCCCTTTTCCCCCGGTTGGAACAGAGTGGAGGTACATGTACCTATATCACACTCTGTCCCCCTTATGGATAGCACTGAAAGATGTACTCCCCGAGGTGGATAACTTACTACACACCGAGGTGAAAGAAGGGACTGTGGCTACCCGGAGGCTTACACCTGGCTGCACCCTATTGTTGTACCCCAAACGAGTGGACCTCATCGATAGCGGACTTAGGTGTTGGTGTACGCCTGAACCCAAAGCGCACGTCTCTTTGTCACCGGAAGGATGGACTACCTTGAAACGGGTGTTGTTGGGTGACCTGCACGGTGATAGCATTCACCTGTGTGACGACGTCTACATTTTCTGCGATCCCTTTTTCGCTCGACTCCTCTGTCTGAACGACGGTGGTTTTACACTGGACCCGGATCTATGGACGGCTTTGGAACAAGTAGTCCCCATTGTCGATGAGGTACTATATCTACAGGAGCCACATAACCAATCAGAATAGTACGTATCACGGACTACACCCGTAGAGCTACGTCTAGGCGCGCATGTGTGACATGGTCTATAAAACACGTCCCTCTGGATCCCACACTTTCATTTTCATCCTTGATGCTCGGGCTATGGACCACGAGCGCTCACGCCGGATCCAGCGACGGCTGGTTGGCCTCACAATAGTCTGTGCCCTATTGACTCTGGCGCTGTGGCATTGACAGTGGGACCTCACCATAAATACGAGGGTCAGACAGAGTGTGTGTCATTCAACGATCGTCATTGGGCCAACCATGTCACCAGTTCTACGAGCCATCCTTCCCCTTACACCCCGGGTGGGGTTACACGTCTATGAAGATAAAGTCACCCTCGTGGAAGACCGTGGAGATGTTTGCTGGTCGCGCGCTGAGACCGTATCTAATACGGTTACGCCGCACCGTGACGGCTGGACCAAATTTAAACGGGTATTGAGCGGTGAGCTCGACGGACACCTCATCTAAACCCCAGGGGATACAACGTGCCCAAGTCCGAGATTGGTTAAGAAAACAAGACAACTATACCTTACATCGATCTGTCCGTCGCCATTTTCTACGGAACCGGGTCATCGTGGGAGGAATAGATGCCCAGTGGCAAGCAGATTTGGTCGATATGAGCGCCTTTGCCAAACACAACGATGGGAATTGGTATATCTTGACGTGCATCGATATCCTATCGAAGTATGCGTGGGTGGTACCCATCCGGACGAAAACGGGGGCGAATCTCATAGCGGCGTTCAAAAACATCTTCAAGACCGGGCGCAAAACCGCCGAAGGCACGGAATTCCTCAACAGACCGTTCCAACAGTTTCTGAAAGCCCAGAAGGTGTTTTTCTTCCATACGTACAATGAGACCAAGGCTTCCGTTGTGGAAAGGTTCAACAGGACATTCAAAGGCCGCATGTATAAATATTTCACCTATAAGAATACAAGGCGGTACATCGATGCTCTCCCGAAACTTGTGAGTGGTTACAATCGGGCCTATCATCGGAGTATAGAGAGAGCCCCCATTACCGTGACCCAACGCAATGAAGCCCAAGTCCGGCGTGTCTTGTACCCCAGGCAATCGCAGCGAACGACGAAGGCGGGGTATAAGGTCGGGGATCCTGTACGGATCAGTAAAGTCAAAGGTCAACTTGAGAAAAGTTACTTGCCCAACTGGAGCGATGAGCACTTCCTGATTAAACGGCGCCTACCCCGACAGCAGCGAGTCTATGAACTGGAAGATCTTCAAGGGGAACCGTTGCTAGGGACGTTTTACCAGACGGAATTACAGCCTGTCGTAAAAACACAGCAAGACTACTACACGGTGGAGCAGATTTTGAAAACGGAACGTCGACGTGGCAAACTGTTTCATTTCGTGAAATGGCAAGGCTGGCCCAGTTCCTTCAATTCCTGGGTCGCTGCCAACCAGGTGAAACGACTATAAAGCCAGACACCACTGCCGTCATCCTTCATTCCACGTCCGACCACAGTGCTATGGACAGACAGCAGTTGCCTCTGAACACATCGTCTCGCAAAACGCGCCATAGCGCAAGTGGGCTTTGTGGTGATACTGCTAACCCTGCTGAGTGTGTTGTACGGAGGTGTGTTTTACGACTAGCCTATGTCAGCACGTTACTTAACCAACTGAGAACACCAACCATCAGTGAAACCGGTCTACAGATAGCACCAGTCAACGCCGTATCGAGCCCAGTCACCACCACATCCCGTGTACAAGCCCCATCGAGCTCCACACCAAGCTCCACACCTACACCAAGTACACCCACTACGTCTGAAACCCACCGGTTTTCATCCCTCACACTGAACAGACAACGACGACCGACGTTGTACCCACCACCATCATCACTCGCAATGAACAGACAACGACGACCGACGTTGTACCCACCACCACCACCCAAGTTCACTCGTACCAAATTTACAAGAGCGGGTTACCACGACAGCGCATACAGCTCGAACCATGGACCCTCGGTGGCAGCATCCCTTCACTTGCGTCATCGCAGGGCCGACGGGCTCCGGCAAAACACACTTCGTCAGGAAGCTCCTTCAACACGCCGACAGCATGATCACCCCACCCATTGCCCGAGTCGTGTGGTGTTACGGAGAATGGCAGGCGGCGTATGCAGCAATGCCCCACATCACGTTCGTGGAAGGCCTACCCAACCTGGCCGATTTGGAACCCGACACCTTGGTGGTTCTGGATGATCTCATGGCGGAGACGGATGCGCGGGTCGCCCAACTCTTTACCAAAGGCAGCCATCATCGACGGCTCAGCATCATCTACATTGTGCAGAATCTGTTCAGTAAAAACAAAGAACATCGGAACATTAGCTTAAATGCCCACTACCTGGTGGTCTTCAAAAAACCGAGAGATACCACTCAACTGCTGCACCTGGCGAGACAGATGTATCCCGGCCGCACACCGTTTGCGTTGGAAGCCTTTAAAGATGCCACAACCCCGCAGCACGGGTATATGCTCTTCGACCTCAAGCAAGCAAGCCACCCCGACCACCTTCGACTACGGACCGGCATCTTTCTCGGAGCGGAGAGACCCACCACGTGTACATGCAAAAATAATGTAAACACATCCACAGTGGCGCCCCCAGTTGGGGTGTGTGTGTTTGATGATGGGGATAATAAAAAGAATGAATACCACAGCATGACTGACTTTGTCTCTGTTCTCTGAAGTAGATGTTGGGTCCAGTATTGGGTGGACTCTTCGGTCGACAATGAACCACACGAAAAAAATGGTCCTCGTCGAACCACGGTTCCTTCAAAACCTCCAATCGCCCTAGTCTGTCCCACCTACGGTGAAGACCATAAACACCCTCGATGGAGAGATGCAACAGATCTTACAGAGACCGGGGTTAAGGGAGCGTGTCAAAAGTTTTGACGCGAACGCGTTCATTTTTGAACAGGAGGTCGTTCATTTCCGCATGCGTCAGGCCGTTCATTTTACACAGCAGCGTCAGAAAATGAACAGTCGAACGTTCATTTTTGAACGTTCAATTTTTTAATGCACTCTGACGTTCATTTTCGCACGTTCGTTTTCGCATGTTCATTTTCTCACGTGGGTAAACGGCTGGCGTTTGACGCGAGCAGAAATGAACAACATACAGAAAGCTGCCATCCCGATATTAAAAAACGCGAAGGATCAAATTTACTTTCTCATCGCGCGTCATTCCCGAGTTATAGATTTTATTGTAATTTGCCATGTCTTTTGCTTCGTGTGTGTATATATTCAATGCATTCCGTAATCATGTGGAGTGGTATTACCGATGTCGGTGATTTTCTTCAATAAAAAAAGGGTAAAACTAAAAGTAAAACGTTTTTCTTTTTCTTGTCCCGTCTCCGCTTCAGCGGTTTGTCACCACCTATATATGAGTGTTCGCTTATATAATACTTGACAAGATAAATTAATGACTTCTTTCTTGTTTATTTTCCCCAGTGTTTTACTTGTTTGATGTGGATTTTTACATTTCGTGAATCTCTTCTTCATCCACCAGAAAATGAGATTCTCGGTCGGTCGATCAAAAGTCATGGCCTACGGCGCTTGCGTCCCGTGGATAGATTGTTTCGTCATGGACATGTTACTTCAAATGATTCTTCTTTATCAACTTACAAACGTATTCCAGCGATCTGTAATGCCTGGAAATGGTATAATTAATAAAGAAGCCGACAGTATGTACTGAAAATGAAGTTCGTGCGCTGGAAATGGGCCCTATAGAGAATACTTTGTATGCGGGAAAGAAGGAAGGGTTTAGGCTCCGCAACGGATATTTCAATAGATTGGTCTATGAAAAATATCCATCTTCATTAAAGAAATGTTTTGATGTGTTGATGTTTGAACTGCGTCCTTTTGTTTTATTTACAAATGAAGGAGCCCTCACAGGTTGCATATTGACGGGCGCCACATACGTGATGAAGTCTCCACGTGAATCAATCGGTCCATATATCTTTTTTAAAGAAATGGCTTGATGTGTTGGCAAGCAGAACTGTTTTATTCAAGGTTTATTTTTTATCATGGAATTAAAACTTTGGTTTTATTGACAAATAGGAGACCTCCCATGGCGGCCTACCTTGAGATATGACGGGAGCTGCATGGCGTCTCTGCGTGATTCAGTCGGGCCATGTCTTTTTATAATGATCATTCATGTAGTTTGTAGGCCTGCATACTTTCCCTGATTTACTCATTTCTTATTGAAGATAATATTACTGAAGACAAAAAATTCCCAATGTCATAAGGATAAATCGTTATATAAGTGAATGACTTTCGTATATTTATATGTCTATATTATACTTTTGTCACTATGTATTTCCTCTACGATTACTGGGAGAAACACTAATAAGTTCGGCTTATTGCGCTCCTGTCGTCAAATAAACTATTTAAACCAAGTGAATGGCGATATTGCGGTTACTCCGGAAATAGGGAGCTGATCAAGTTCTCTTTTCTCCCCCAGCGCGCATGCAATTGGCATATTTCCAAGCAAAAAGGAAACACGTTTTTTTTTCTTTTCTTGTTCTGGATTACTATTGCGATTTATGTTCTCCATTATATATCTCTGACAAAGTTCATCCATGTGTGGACAAAGATGGAAAACTAGGCTCCAGGATTCTGACAATGTTAGTATGGAGATGCATAAATTCCAATTAAACCAGTGTGAACTATAATAAATTTATACTTTATATTTATAAAACCAAGACAGGTGTTAAAAATTCGATGAATGCATATTAATAATTTCAAAACATGATTAATTTCCTACCCGCAGCTAAAGACATCTCAATTCTGGTGCATGATTGGTGGGGGGCTATGCATTTCTATGCTTTCTGTGCCTCTTGTGCAGACGGCCCACGTGCGTCACACACTATCAGTACAGAGCAGGTCGGACAGTACAGTAGGGGACAGCTGGGGGTTTAGCATATACGGTTAACATTCGGGATCAACATCCGCCGAATGCCATCTATCAAATTTGTTATATAAATGTCATACAATACGTAATATAATAATGTGTGGTTTGATATCACAACAAAGTCCTTATTTGTCTATCAAATTAATTCAAATTACGAACATTTTAAGGAGCTTAATTCACCAACTTGTTCACCCGATTAATGTATCATTCTTTACGATATTTGGTCACATCGGACTTTTAATAAAACCAAATCGGTATGGTGATATTTCTCTGTCGAAGTTTAATATTATATAGTTCATCTCGTTTTCTTCCAAAAAAGAATACACCAGCGTTAGCTCCTATATGTCGCTCGTTCTATAATTCCCGGTAAATAATTCCCCAGAATATGCCCAAAAGATCCACTTTTATTATATTAAATATATTTATTGCATTTGCTGTAGATAAACGTCAAATCTTTGCCATAGTTGCTTTGAAAGAACGAAAGTACATGTACTTCTTCAGAGGAAGTGGGTTATATACCTACGAAAGCTAGTGCAAAATAAATACAGTTAAGTCTCAAAGGTGCTGCCTTTTCGAGTGTTCTGTTTGTTTGTTTTTAGCCCACCATCACCAGATGGTGGGCTGTTCAAATCGCCTTTCGTCCGTGGTCCGTCGTCCGTCCGTCAGTCAGTCCGTCCGTCGTCCGTCCGTAAACAATTCTTGTTATCGCGATTTCTCGGGAACTACTGCACGGATCTTTCTGAAATTTCGCACACATGTTCCCCTTGGGGTCTAGTTGTGCAGATAACTTTTCTAGCCCGATTCGAAAATCCAATATGGCCACAGGGCGGCCATCTTGGATTTCCCCATGAAACCTTGTTATCGCGATTTCTCAGGAACTACTGCACGGATCTTTCTGAAATTTTGTACACAGGTTCCTCTTGGGGTCTAGATGTGCAGATACCTTTTCTGGTCCGATTCGAAAATCCAATATGGCCACAGGGCGGCCATCTTGGATTTCCCCATGAAACCTTGTTATCACGATTTCTCAGGAACTACTGTATGGATCTTTCTGAAATTTGGTACAGAGATTCTCATTGGGGCCTAGTTGTGCAGATATCTTTTTTGGTCCGATTCGAAAATCCAATATGGCCACAGGGCGGCCATCTTGGATTTCCCCATGAAACCTTGCTGTCACGATTTCTCAGGAACTACTGCATGGATCTTTCTGAAATTTGGTACGCATATTCCCCTTGGGGCCTAGTTGTGCACATACTTTTTCTGGTCCGATTCGAAAATCCAATATGGCCACAGGGCGGCCATCTTGGATTTTCCCGTAAAACCTTGTTATCGCGATGTCTCAGGAACTACTGCACGGATCTTTCTGAAATTTGGTACACAGGTTCCTCTTGGGTTCTAGATGTACAGATACCTCTTCTGGACCGATTCGAAAATCCAATATGGCCACCAGGCAGCCATCTTGGATTTTCCCGTAAAACCTTGTTATCATGATTTCTCAGGAACAACTGCATAGATCTTTCTCAAATTTGTTACGCAGGTTCCCCTTGGGGTCTAGTTGTGCAAGAAACCTTTTTTGGTCCGATTCGAAAATCCAATATGGCCACCAGGCAGCCATTTGGATTTCCCCATGAAACCTTGTTATCGCGATTTCTCAGGAACTACTGCACGGATCTTTCTCAAATTTGGTACACAGGTTCCCCTTGGGGTCTAGTTGTGCAAGAAACCTTTTTTGGTCCGATTCCGAAATCCAATATGGCCACTAGGCAGCCATCTTGGATTCCCATATGAAAACTTGTTATCGCGATTTCTCAGGAACTACTTCATGGATCTTTCTCAAATTTGGTACACATGTTCCCCTTGGGGTCCAGTTGTGCAAGAAACCTTTTTTGGTCCGATTCCAAAATCCAATATGTCCATCAGGCGGCCATCTTGGATTTCCCCATGAAACTTTGTTATTGCGATTTCTCAGGAACTACTGCATGGATCTTTGTTAAATTAGGTACACAGGTTCACCTTGTCGTCTAGTTGTACAAGATACCTTTTCTGGTCCAATTCGAAAATTCAATATGGCAAAACAGGCGGCCATCTTGGATTTTCCCATGCAAATTTGTTATCGTGATTTTTCAGGAAGTACTGCATGGATCTTTCTCAAATTTGGTACACAGGTTCCCCTTATGGTCTAGTTGTGCAGATAACATTTCTAGCCCGATTCGAAAATCCAATATGGCCACAGGGCGACCATCTTGGATTTTCCCATGAAACCTTGTTATCGCGATTTCTCAGGAACTACTGCACGGATCTTTTTGAAATTTTGTACACAGGTTCCTCTTGGGGTCTAGATGTGCAGATACCTTTTCTGGTCCGATTCGAAAATCCAATATGGCCACAGGGCGGCCATCTTGGATTTCCCCATGAAACCTTGTTATCACGATTTCTCAGGAACTACTGTATGGATCTTTCTGAAATTTGGTACAGAGATTCTCCTTGGGGCCTAGTTGTGCAGATATCTTTTTTGGTCCGATTCGAAAATCCAATATGGCCACAGGGCGGCCATCTTGGATTTCCCCATGAAACCTTGCTATCACGATTTCTCAGGAACTACTGCATGGATCTTTCTGAAATTTGGTACACATATTCCCCTTGGGGCCTAGTTGTGCACATACTTTTTCTGGTCCGATTCGAAAATCCAATATGGCCACAGGGCGGCCATCTTGGATTTTTCCGTAAAACCTTGTTATCGCGATGTCTCAGGAACTACTGCACGGATCTTTCTGAAATTTGGTACACAGGTTCCTCTTGGGGTCTAGATGTGCAGATACCTTTTCTGGACCGATTCGAAAATCCAATATGGCCACCAGGCAGCCATCTTGGATTTTCCCGTAAAACCTTATCATGATTTCTCAGGAACAACTGCATAGATCTTTCTCAAATTTGTTACGCAGGTTCCCCTTGGGGTCTAGTTGTGCAAGAAACCTTTTTTGGTCCGATTCGAAAATCCAATATGGCCACCAGGCAGCCATTTGGATTTCCCCATGAAACCTTGTTATCGCGATTTCTCAGGAACTACTGCACGGATCTTTCTCAAATTTGGTACGCAGGTTCCCCTTGGGGTCTAGTTGTGCAAGAAACCTTTTTTGGTCCAATTCCGAAATCCAATATGGCCACTAGGCAGCCATCTTGGATTCCCATATGAAAACTTTTCTGGTCCGATTCGAAAATTCAATATGGCAAAACAGGCGGCCATCTTGGATTTTCCCATGCAAATTTGTTATCGTGATTTTTCAGGAAGTACTGCATGGATCTTTCTCAAATTTGGTACACAGGTTCCCCTTATGGTCTAGTTGTGCAAGGTACCTTTTTCGGTCCGAATCGAAGATCCAATATGGCCACAAGGCGGCCATCTTGAATTTCCCCTTGAAACATTGTTACCGTGAATTCGTGGGAAATATTTCATGGATTTTTCTGAAATTTGGTACACAGGTCTCACATGGGGCCTATTAGTGCAAGATACCTTTTTTGGACTGATTCGAAAATCCAATATGGCCACCAGGCAGCCATCTTGGATTTTCCCATAAAACCTTGTTATCATGATTTCTCAGGAACAACTGCATAGATCTTTCTCAAATTTGTTACGCAGGTTCCCCTTGGGGTCTAGTTGTGCAAGAAACCTTTTTTGGTGCGATTCGAAAATCCAATATGGCCACCAGGCAGCCATCTTGGATTTCCCCATGAAACCTTGTTATCGCGATTTCTCAGGAACTACTGCACGGATCTTTCTCAAATTTGGTACACAGGTTCACCTTGGGGTCTAGTTGTGCAAGAAACCTTTTTTGGTCCGATTCCGAAATCCAATATGGCCACTAGGCAGCCATCTTGGATTCCCATATGAAAACTTGTTATCGCGATTTCTCAGGAACTACTTCATGGATCTTTCTCAAATTTGGTACACAGGTTCACCTTGGGGTCCAGTTGTGCAAGAAACCTTTTTTGGTCCGATTCCGAAATCCAATATGGCCACTAGGCAGCCATCTTGGATTCCCATATGAAAACTTGTTATCGCGATTTCTCAGGAACTACTTCATGGATCTTTCTCAAATTTGGTACACATGTTCCCCTTGGGGTTCAGTTGTGCAAGAAACCTTTTTTGGTCCGATTCCAAAATCCAATATGTCCATCAGGCGGCCATCTTGGATTTTGCCCATGAAACTTTGTTATTGCGATTTCTCAGGAACTACTGCATGGATCTTTGTTAAATTAGGTACACAGGTTCACCTTGTCGTCTAGTTGTACAAGATACCTTTTCTGGTCCGATTCGAAAATTCAATATGGCAAAACAGGCGGCCATCTTGGATTTTCCCATGCAAATTTGTTATCGTGATTTTTCAGGAAGTACTGCATGGATCTTTCTCAAATTTGGTACACAGGTTCCCCTTATGGTCTAGTTGTGCAAGGTACCTTTTTCGGTCCGAATCGAAGATCCAATATGGCCACAAGGCGGCCATCTTGAATTTCCCCTTGAAACATTGTTACCGTGAATTCTTGGGAAATATTTCATGGATTTTTCTAACATTTGGTACACAGGTCTCACATGGGGCCTATTAGTGCAAGATACCTTTTTTGGTCCGATTCGAAAATCCAAGTTACGCTCCTAATTAATTTGGTATTCTCAAGTGACGTTGCATCACAAGAGTCGGCGGATCAAACGGTGGGGCATATTCTATATATTGACTATAGAGAATATCCGTACCTTCACCTTTCATATCAAGGAGTTCAAATAATTCTGAATTGAAATGTATTTCTTCAAATTTTAAATCAGCCTTCTTTAGTCCATGTAGTAGCAAGTGAACTGCTCCACCGTTTCGTATGCCGACCTCAGTCTTGTGACTCAATGTCACAACTCGACAACTGTAGACTACTGGATGTTTCGATCCAAGAGAGATAATCAGGATCCAGGCACTTTTGAAGTTTCAACATTACTGCGCGGACCGGATCCCTTCAGTATTAAGCATTATTGTACCATCTTACTATTTTCGAGCATGGTATCTTGATTTAAACAGCATATTTATTTCACCAGGAAACAGGGATCGGCGAACAGGCAGAGCCTATTTGAACGCCTCTCCCAACAGACATATTACACATACATGTACAATTACAAGATGACAGACAACAGTGAATAGAATAAGAAACAATTACAAACACAATAATTAACATGCAGCTGCATGGTATCTTAAAAGAGATATCTCAAAATAGCCCAAGAAACAGAACAGAATTAGCATTCGTTCCTAATTATAAAATCTGAAGTATGTTTCATAGCTCATGCCAAAGTGTGAAAGAGATTGGCCTTCGCTTCCAGTACCCAATGATGACACGTGCAAAAAAATAAATAAAAAAAATACTACAAAACAAAGGCGAAGGATCCTCGGTACATGTACATTCACTTTCAGACTAACTTTGCTCATTTCTCTTGTATTACAACAACCGACATAAGTAAAGTTTCTAGAAATCTTGAAACTCCTGAAACTTATTATCATATCTTGGTGTTTTTCAGTGGCCTTTTTCAATCTTTTCCACTCAGATTCGAAATTCTGTAAACAAAATTACAAATCAATTGTCTGTTCTTAGTAACAATGGACAAAATGATCCTCTAGTCATTAGCTTACAATTATCGGACAATGGTGGGCGCCAAGATCCTTCAGGATCTCTCGTTTTCGTTCTAATAAGAGTCGACACGATAGCCGTAATTCTGACCGCCATCATACATACTAATTTGAACGTTCAAAAAAGAATGTTCTTTTTCTGACGTTCGTTTTTCTGACGGGGTAGTGTTCATTTTCTGAATGTCGAACGTTCGTTTGCTGGAAGAAAAAGAACGAGTACCTGTTCATTTTCTGACGCATTCTTTTAGTTTGAATGTCAAAACTTTTGACACGCTCCCTAAGCGACAGTGAGAAAGTACAACGGTACAATGAGACGCTTCAACGGTACATGACGTTCATGGACCAATACAAAACCCTCTCTACCCCACCACCACCACCACCACCACGTGACACACACTGCCGACCTCTGCATCGCTCCAACAGCTGCCATTACCAGGGGTACCACCCACAGTCCCACAGTGGGTCGAAGACGAAGTGCTGAAGAGTGTACATGCATCGTTCAAGAAACAAGCTGGCCTAGTATTACGGATGAAACAGAATCCTAACCTGTCAGGTGGTCCCCGGGACCCACATGACGGATTTAGTGAACGACCTGATGCGTCAACGCAGGTCGCACACGGAACCTCGAGGATGGGAGGTCTTCGCTCAGGGCTTGAAAGACATGCATGTACCACAGGAATTGGTGGGGAACCCCCACCGCTGGGCCTTTATGCAGCGGACCCAGCAATCGCCGAGTGGCCCACTACCTTCTTGGGAAGCCGAATGGGAACCGGAGTCATCCCCAAAAACACCGCCACCACAATTGGCACCTTCTTTTCAGACCTTTAAAAAACCGTCCTCGATCAGGACACCCCACATCTCCAGAGCCGTGACACGTAGCAAGTCACCGCGACGAACACGACGCCGGACACAACCGCCCAATGCCTGGAACACATATTAAAACCAACAGCAGCAGCAGGACAGCTCAGTCGCCATGTTTTACCTCACCCTACCCAGTTACAGTTCGCTGGATGTCTTTCCTGACAACACCTTGGCCAAGTACGTCACCCAGTTACCGCAACCGTTGCATTTACCTGGACGATATGGGAATGCGGCCTCGTGGATATCCAATACCCTTACTCGTGGTACAACGTGCGAGCCAATGAAGTGTGGTACGAGATCCCCTACGAAGGCAAAAACACCCGACTCACCCTCCCCGAAGGCCAATACGATACCCCCAAGGAGTTCATGGGTGGGCTGACAAGACTGTTGCATTATAAGGCTCTACGGGAGGTCACGAATACTTCAAAACCTATCAAATCCTTTCCCTCCAAGAATCACGTGGACTTCGATTACAACGCACACAACGGCAAGGCACAGATCCTCCTCATCGCCAACGTGAGTGTCGTACTGAGTCCTATCCTACAGCAAATGTTGGGTCTCGCTCACGCGACCTACACGAGTCCATCCGAGGACCATGGCCAGACCCCGATGGATATGAAGTCGGGTATGTACGGATTCTATGTCTACTCGGATGTGGTCGACAACCACAGCGTGGGCGATATCAACACACCTCTGTTACGGGTGGTGCCCATTAAAAAGACGTTTGGAGATCAAGTCACCCACAGTTTCACTCACATGCTCTACCTACCCGTACGGCAAACCGACATCAACAGTATCACGGTGGATATAAGAGATGACACGGGACGACCGGTGGCATTCGAACGAGGAAAAGTGGTGCTGACACTTCATTTTCGACAAGCACGTGCTCCCCACTTTGTATAATGAAGGTCCCTTACGAGTGCGATGCACGAAGCTATATGGACTATTATGCCCAACAGGCCGGCGGTGGCCTTCCGGTCTTTAGTGGTGCACGCATGCAACGAGGACATGGGCTGGGGAACATACTCGGGAGCATCGTCAAAACGTTCCTGCCCTTGGTGACGCGTGGGGTGAAAGCAATCGGCAAACAAGCGGTACGCAGTGGACTGCAAGTCGCCGGTGATGTCTTGGGGGGTACGGCACCCAGAGAAGCCTTGAAACGTCGGGCCAAAGAGCCGGGAGGCGTCTTGGTGGCCAAAGCACAACGCACCGTAGGGAATAAAAGAGCTGCCCCACCGAGACCACGCACCAGTCGATGACCGACCCAGCGACGACGCACATCGAAGACCCAGGATATCTTTTCTTAACCATGTCCTTGATCCACGCAGAGTCCTGTCCCTCCACCAACAGTGAATTTGATTTGTGGACCGTGCCGCCCACACAGACCAGTGCCGAACAAGGATTATGGGTGGAGCATCTCCCGCTCTCCAGCATCAACGAAACAGGGCCCATCGAGTTCACCATCAGTAATGCGGATACGGCCTATGTGGATTTAGCCCATACGTACTTGTATGTGAAAGCCAAGGTCGTCAATGGGGATGGCTCCAAAATCATCCAAGCTGCAACGGTGGGCCCGACGAATCTCGATGTTTCAACAGGTGGATATATTTCTCAGCGACAAACTCATCAGTGACTCGACCAACACGTACCCCTATCGAGTCTACATCGAGACGCTCTTGTCGCATGGACGAGAGGCTAAAAAATCTTAACTGACAGCCGCTTTATTCTACCAGGACACAGACGAGCACATGGACACGGTGGACAATGAAGGATATAATAAACGGAAGGCTTTCACTGCGAACGGCGCCTCGGTGGATCTCATGGGTCGACTACACGCAGACATGTTCATGCAAGACCGGTACCTCTTGAACAAAATCCCCATCAAAATCCGACTGATACGGGCGCCTCCGACCTTCGCCTTGATGGCCACTAACGTAGACGGGCATGCAGCTGACTATAAGATTGTCATCCAAGACGCAATCCTGTATGTCCGAAAAGTGAAACCGAATCCAGCCGTTCAATTGGGACACATGAAAGCCTTGGAAACTAAACCAGACCAGTACCCTATCCGACGTGTGCAAACCAAAGTGTTCTCTGTGCCTGCTGGAAATATGAGCGCCAACAAAGAAAACCTGTTCCTGGGGGAACTACCCAAGCGATTGATCCTGACCTGTGTGGAAAATACCAGTTTCAGCGGAGCCTACCCAGAGAACTCGTTTGACTTTAAACATTTCGGCATCAATTTTCTGGCCCTGCATGTGGACGGACAACAGGTCCCAGCCACGGCCTTAACACCGAATTTTGGGCGCAGGAATTTCATTCGAATTTCATTTCATCAGAGCCTGTTTACAGCCACCAGTTAAATCAACCAGGACGAAGGGAATATGATCAGTCGGGAGGACTACGCGAACGGATAGACGTTGTTCTGTTTCCTTCTGACCCCACCTTAGAGAACGACCATCAGCTGGCCCTCGCCAAGCAAGGCAATTTACGGTTGGAAATCCACTTTGCACGAGCCCTCGGGACCGCCGTCAATGTGATCTGCTACGCCGAGTTTGACAACATCATTCAAGTGGACAAGGCGCGCAACGTCCTGTGTGACTTCTCCACCTAACATGGATACAAACCAGATAACCACCGTGCTGGAGAATGACCCAGGGACACGTATGGTCTTTCAAGGAGTGTTCGCCCGAGATGAGTTCCCATTAGACCGTATGTATCCTGCTGCTTACGTTCTCAACACGGACCCGATGGATCGGCCCGGTGAACATTGTGTGGACGTGTACTTGACAGAAGCGCAGGGCGAATACTTTGACCCGTACGGCCTCCCACCCCTCCATCCCGATTTAACAGACTTCATGGATCAAGGCAGAGAGACGTGGTGTTGGAACAGTCAAACGTTGCAAAGCCTGACCAGTAGCGTGTGCGGACAATATTGCTTGTTTTACCTGTACCATCGATGCCGGGGAAGGACGTTATCTACCATCGTACAGATGTTTGACGAGTACCCCAAGGCCGAGGACCGCGATGTACTCGTATATGACTGTGCCGCCGATCATTTCAATGTACAAGCCCCGTCCTGGGCTTAAGTTCTTTCAATGTACAAGCCCCCTGTTCTGGGCTTAAGTTTACAAGCCCCCTGTTCTGGGCTTCAGTTCTTTCAATGTACAAGCCCCCTGTTCTGGGCTTTAGTTTTCACGTGGTTGTTCTCACGTTGTTGCTGTTCACTGAATAGAAAAATGAGATCTCACCAAAAAACCCTGTCTTGTGTGTTTTCTATATGAGCATAGTGCATGATTCCAAGCGTCTAGTCCGTCATTCATAATCCAGCCGTCGTCCATTAGAGAATATCCGCGTCCATAATCCAAAGACCTATTCCATATTCCATATAACAGTATTAGCACCAAATTCAAAAAGACAATCATAGTATACATAAACATAGGCTTGTTTCCTGCAAGAGAGAAGCGGTCAACAGTTTTCAATGATGCCGGCAAGACATCATGATGTTCCAAAAATATCAGACATGTGGGGATTCGGTCAAACGGGCCTTGAACACCGTATTAGCCAATCAATGGCCTAGGATGGGGCCGAAGGTAACCCATCAATGTCCAGAAAACAATGCAAGAGCACTGCAGTAAAATGAAGAGCCAACGAAATCAGCCCACAGACCAAGTACATGTTTTGGTCTAGGTTAAGAGCGGGCATTCCAACATTTGACGATGAGTTACAAGTTACAAGAGGAACAAGTGGCGTGAAAAAAAACTATAGAGGTTATGGGTGCGGAAAGACATGACCGAATCCCCACATTTAACCACGAAGATCAGTGGCCTAGGATAATCCGAAATTCACCCGCACACTGCCGGTGATGCCGCGCACTTGCGGAGAACCCCCGCGCGCGCGCTACGGCCGGGGCGGGCCGGGCCGGGAACCCCCCCCCCCAGACAGGTCAGTACATGCATTCCTATCATGTTCCCAGGTCACACCCCATTCACACAGACCCTCATGCATACCCGGATGCAGGCGCAGACGTCAGCGAAATTCTGGCGGGAAAAATCCCCACAGACAGGTCGGTACATGTCTTATCATGTTCCCAGGTGACGCCCCATTCACCAAAACCGGAAGTGACGTCATACCCCTAATTTTACATGCACCCATCCATGACTGGATGCCCCTTCACTAATGCTTCACTTTGATACTTCAGTTGATACCTTTCGTGGCCCACCTAGACCGCAAAAACGTCTATTTCCACATCCGTTTCCCACAATTCCCTGTCTGCGCATGCGCAGAATGTGGACAACGGCCGAGACACTACTCCAGGCGGTTGCTCCCTCACATAGGCTTCACATGGATACGGCACTCGACTCCATCGACCCAAAAGTAGCTCGGCTGGGCCCCAGAACGTCTATTTCCTTACACTTTCTCTACTGCGCATGCGCAGAATGACGTCAGTTCCACGTCACACCCAGCCCGTTGGAGACTCCCTCAGGTATGCTTTACATTGATACCTCACTCGATCCAATCGGCCCACTAGTGGCCCACCTAAACCCCAACACGTCTATTTCTATACTACGGCCAGACTGCGCATGCGCAGACTATTGACAACGAACGACATACTAGCCAGAATGACTCCGTTACCCGTGTTCGGGTTTAATTCTGGACGTTACGACCTCAACATGGTGAAGGAGTTTTTGTACCCTTATTTGGCACAGTCCGGTGAAGTCAAGAGTGTGATCAAAAAGATTAATAATCACATGGCGCTTACTACCACGTCACTGAATTTCCTGGATGTTCGGAATTATTTGGCGCCCAATTATAGTTATGCGCAGTGGGTGAAGGCCTATGACTGAACAATCCAAAGTGAGGTTCCCTTACACTTGCATGTCGACACTCGACCGCTTGGAGGAAACAGAGTTACCATCCCGGGACGCTTTTTTCGATGATTTAAAGCAAGAAGAATGTTCTGAAGACGTGTACCGGGAACTGCAACAGATATGGAACGACCAACAGATGGAGACCTTACGAGATTTTCTGGCATATTACAACAATCTGGATGTCGTTCCCTTCCTCGAAGCGGCCGAGAAAATGGCGCAACTGTTTCGCAACCAAATGCACGTCGACATCTTCAAAGAGTGTTTGAGTTAACCTGGCCTGGCTCTTCGGTATCTCTTTCAAGACTGTTCTACCTACTTCTCGCTCATTCAACAAAAAGACGAGGATATGCATGATTGTTCGCGAGATAACATTGTGGGCGGGCCAAGCCTCATATTTCACCGGTACCACGAGAAAGATGTGACGACCATTCAAGGTGGGAAAGTGTGCGACAAAATCATCGGCTTTGATGCGAATGCACTGTATCTGTGGGCCATTGCTCAACCCATGCCAAGCGGTCACTATACGCGGTGGTTAGCGGAAGGCCAGCATTTCAAACCACAACGGTCCCACAGACATATCGCCGACCAGTGGCTGGACTGGGAAGCCCATCAACGCGGCATTTCTATCCGCCATCAATCCAACGCCACAGAAAAGCGAGTAGGAGATCGCCGACTGCCTGTCGATGGGTTTGCCCTGGTGAATGGAATGCATACAGTATTTCAGTTTTACGGGTGCTATTGGCACGGGCACGATTGCAAGTTCTCCCACGGTCGCTACAACGATCGCCGTGGGAAATCGGTGAAAGAGCTACAGGCGGAAGTGGTGGACAATGCTGATTATATTAAAGAGTTGGGGTATCATCTGATAGAAATGTGGGAGTGTGGATTCCATACCATGTGCCAGGTCCTCCCACACTTGCGTAATTTCCTGAAAGAGCACGAGTACCCGCTCAGTCGTCGTCGTATTCTCACCACGCCATAGATCCTTGAAGCCGTGCGTAAGGAGACCCTGTACGGGCTTATAGAATGTGACCTGCATGTCCCCGACGCCCTAAGCCACAGTTTGCAGAGTGCCCACCCATTTTTAAAAACACGCTGGTGAGTCGAGCTGATATTGGAGACACCATGGGGGCCTACGCCGAGGAGCATGAAGTACTTAAACAACCGCGCCGGATGTTGATAGGCAGTATGTGGGCTGAAAAAATCTTGCTGGGGACATCGCTTCTGCGCTGGTACACGAGCCACGGTCTCGAGGTCACACGAGTCTATCAAGTCATGCAGTATGTACCCAATGCCTGTTTTTCCGGCGTCGCTGACACCGTAACGACCGCTCGTCGTCAAGGTGATAAGGATCCCAGTAAGGCCATTATCGCCGAGTCCTGGAAACTCGCGGGGAACAGTTTTTATGGCAAAACTAACGAATCAAGCCCGCCACGTCATCGTGAATATATGCACTACGAAACAAGCGCGAGCAAAAATCAACTCTCCACTGTGTCGTTCCGTCGACGTCATCGATGATGATACCTACGAGGTTACCTCTGCCAAAAAGACCACGCACTACAACTTACCCCTCCAAATCGGGTGTATGGTGTACCAGATGGCCAAACTCCGGATGTTGGAATTCCTCTATGAACTTATACACGTGTATTTCGACCAGAGCGATTGGCAGTTGATAGAAATGGACACAGATTCCACCTACATGGGTGTCTCTAATGCAGACTGGGAGTCACTCGTGAAACCGGAACTAAGGGTCCAGTATGAAGCGGAACGGGATCAATGGCTGCCTCGACGCGACCATTACAACCACGATAAACGCACTCCAGGCCTATTCAAGTTGGGATGGAGTGGTGATGCCATGATAGCCCTACTATTGTTACGGTCGAGACCAAAACAAGTTCAGCTGCAAGGGGGGCAATCGACGGGACCCTACCATTAACAAAACCCTCTACCTGGACGTACTTCAAAACCGCGTCAGTGCTAGTGGGACCAATCGAGGCTTTCGTGTGGCGGCTCATCAAATGCGTTCGTACGTCCAGCAACGAGATGCTTTCACCTTCTTTTATCCGAAACGGCAAGTCCTTCCCGATGGGGTCAGTACGACGTACCTGGACTTGTGAACTGGTGAATACTACATATATTGTCTATAACCGGTGACGTCAGTGAACTATATCCGGACTTGTGAATTTGTGAACAATGTACATACATAGATATTTGGACTCTAAGTGAACTCGAGTTACTCTATATCCACATAACACCAGTTCAATGAATTTGTCTAATTGTGAACTATACTTCATTCTTTTGAATATTTACTCTGTATACATTACGTCAGTTTGATGAATTTGTCTGTGAACGGTTATACACTCCACTGTAACTTCGCATATTCTCTATATATACATACGTGTTCACCTTAATTTTTGTTTGCACCAGTCTTATATACTTGTACATACTTGCATATACATTCTTGTTCAAGTTACTTGTTCACCTTAATAAAACATTCGAACTTCACTTGGGTTTTCACGAAGTTTTGTATTGAACAACACCACAATGGAAAAATTCTTACTAACCATCCTCCAGGCAGGTTATATCAACTCCTTAACGCCTATGTTGGTTTTCTGGGCATGGATAGGTTACATTTGGCCCCATTCTAGGCCACTGATTGGCTACTTTCCGCAACCCATTCATGGACTGAATCCCCACATGTCCCACATGGGGCATTCATGCTCACACAGAAAACACGCAAGATAGATTTTTGAGATCTCATTTTTTTTATTCAGTGAACAACAACAACGTGAGAACAACCACGTGAAAAAACTGAAGCCCAGAACGGGACTTGTACATTGAAATGAACGGCAGCCCAATCATATACGAGTACATCTCGGTCCTCGGCCTTGGGGTACTCGTCAAACATGTGGACGATCGTCTGCATGGAATGTCCCCGACATCGATGGTACAGGTAAAACAAGCAATATTGTCCGCACACACTACTGGTCAGGCTTTGCAACGTTTTAGTATTCCAACACTACGTCTCTGTGCCTTGATCCATGAAGTCTGTTAAATCGGGATGGGGGGGGGGTGGTATGCCATACGGGTCAAAGTATTTGCCCTTCTCTTCTGTCAAGTACACGGCCACCCAGTGTTGGCTGGACCGATCCATCGGGTCTGAATTCAGGGCGTAAGCAGCAGGATACACACGGTCTAATGGGAACACATCTCGGGCGAACACTCATTGAAAGAC
Source organism: Hanleya hanleyi (assembly GCA_036873755.1). Taxonomy (NCBI): domain Eukaryota; kingdom Metazoa; phylum Mollusca; class Polyplacophora; order Lepidopleurida; family Hanleyidae; genus Hanleya; species Hanleya hanleyi. The sequence continues at coordinate 51,755 of JAVTVY010019111.1, forward strand.
CATGCGTGTCCCTGGATCATTCTCCAGCACGGTGCGTATCTGGTCTGTATCCATGTTAGGTGGCAAAGTCACACAGGACGTTACGGCTTTTATCGATTTGAATAATGTTGTCAAACTCAGCGTAGCAAATCACATTGATGGTTTTCGGTAAAGGTGTCCCGAAATGCAGTTCCAAGCGTAAGTTGCCTTTCTTGACGAGACTCAGTTGATGATCGTTGTCTAAGGTGGGGGTCAGATCGAAACAGAACAATGTGTATCCTTTGCCGAAATCGTCTCGACTGATCATACTTCCCTCGTCTTGGTTGATTTGGCCAGTTGCTGTGAAGAGGTTCAGATAGTTTCGGATGTAATTGGCCGTTCCGAAGTTCGGTTGTAAAGGCCGTGCCGGTGCCTGTTGGCCTCTTGGTTTTTTCTCCAAGGCTCTGATGTGCCCCAACTGTACACCTGGGCTCGGTTTCACTTTGCGTACAAACAGACTGGCCTCTTGGATAACAATGTTATACTCGAGGTCCTCACTCGGGGCCATCAAGGCAAACGCAGGCGTTGCACGCACTAGTCGTATTTTGACAGGTACTCCATTCAAGAGGTATCGGTCCTGCATGAATAAGTCCGCATGCAGACGTCCCATCATATCGACCGATTGACTCTCTGCTGTGAAATCCACTCTCTCCGTATAGCCGTCATTATTAGGACTCGCTTCCATCTTGCCTGGGGTATCTCGGTAGAACAACGGCTGTCAAATACGACTTTTTAGCGTCACGCTCGTCGACTGGTGCGTGGTTTCGGTGGTGCAGGTCTTTTATTCCCTACGGTGCGTTGTGCTTTGGCGACCAAGACGCCTCCTGCTTCTTTGGCTCGGCGTTTCAGTGCTTCTTTGGGTGCCGCACCGCCGAAGACTTCACCCGCGACTCGCAGTCCACTGCGTACCGCTTGTTTGCCGATCGCTTTGACCCCACGGGTCACCAAGGGAAGGAACGTGCCGGTACCGGTTGGCCATCCACATGCACGGCCACGAAATTGATGTTGAACGCTTTTAGGTCGAATGGATTCCTCGAGAGAGTCCCATTATAACTGATGTTCTCCACACAGGCTAGGGTTAAACGCTTGGGCAAATCCCCCAGGAACAAGTTTTCTTGCTTGACAATCATATTCCCTTTAGGGATGGAAAAGACCTTGGTCTGTACTCGTCGAATCGGGTACTGGGCTGGTTTTTTCTCCAAGGCTCTGATGTGCCCCAACTGTACATCTGGGCTCGGTTTCACTTTGCGTACAAACAGACTGGCCTCTTGGATGACAATGTTATACTTGAGGTCATCACTCGGGGCCATCAAGGCAAAAGCAGGCGTTGCGCGCACTAGTCGTATTTTGACAGGTACTCCATTCAAGAGGTATCGGTCCTGCATGAATAAGTCCGCATGCAGACGTCCCATCATATCGACCGATTGACTCTCTGCTGTGAAATCCATTCTCTCCGTATAGCCGTCATTATTAGGACTCGCTTCCATCTTGCCTGGGGTATCTCGGTAGAACAACGGGGCTGTCAAATACGACTTTTTAGCGTCACGCCCGTAGGATAACAGTGTCTCGATGTAGGTTCGGTACGGGTACGTGTTCGTTGAGGCGCTCACCAGTTTATCACCGAGGGCTATATCCACTTGCGGGAATACCGAATGAAGCCAGAGATTCACTGGAACCACGGGTGCATCTGCTTTGAGGACAGGCCCATCTTTATTGGTGATTTTAGCTTTCACATATAGGTACGTATGGGCTAAATCCAGATAGGTCGTATCTGCGGGGCCTGTGGCTGTAATACTGGAAAGGGGGAGATGTTCCACCCATTGACCCTCTTCGGCACTGGTCTGAGTAGGTGGGACGGTCCATAAATCAAATTCACTGTTGGTAGAAGGACACGACTCTGCGTGGATGAAAGCCATGTTTAAGAAAAGATATCCTAGGTCTTCGATGTGCGTCGTCGCTGGGTCGGTCGTCGACTGGTGCGTGGTCTCGGTGGTGCAGGTCTTTTATTCCCTACGGTGCGTTGTGCTTTGGCCACCAAGACGCCTCCTGCTTCTTTGGCTCGGCATTTCAGTGCTTCTTTGGGTGCCGCACCGCCCAAGACGTCACCCGCGACTTGCAGTCCACTGTGTACCGCTTGTTTGCCGATCGCTTTGACCCCACGCGTCACCAAGGGAAGGAACGTTTTGACGATGCTCCCGAGTATGTTCCCCAGCCCGTGTCCTCGTTGCATGCGTGTACCTGCAAAGACCGGAAAGTTACCTCCGGCCTGTTGCGCATAATAGTCCATATAGCTGCGAGCATCGCACTCGTAAGGCACCTTCATTATGCAAAGTGAACCGCTCGGACTTGACGGAAATGAAGTGTCAGCACCACTTTTCCACGATCGAATGCGATCGGTTGACCGGTGTCGTCTCTTATATCGATGACGATGGAGCTAATATCGGTCTGACTGACGGGTAGATACACGTTGTGCCTGAAACTGTGGGTGATTTGAGCTCCATACTTGCCTTTCACCGGGCAGACGCGTAGTAGAGGTACGTTGCTGTCTCCGACAATGTGTGCATCGACCACGTCTGAGTAGATGCACAGGCCATACATACCACCACGCATGTCAATCGGGATGTGGTCTATCTCGCCGGTGGGGACAGCGAACCCCTGAAAATTGAAACCCAGCATTTACTGTAGGGTAGGACTGATTTTGACACTCACGTTGGGGCTAAGAGTGAGACTGGCCTTGTCGTTGTGTGCGTTGTAATCGAAGTCCACATGATTTTTGAAGGGGAAAGTTTTTATGGGTTGTGAAGTATTCGTGACGTCCCGTAGAGACTTATAATGCATCAGACTTCTCAGCCCACCCATGAACTCCTTGGGAGTATCGTATTGGCCTTCGGGTAGGGTGAGTCGGGTTTCTTGTCCTTCGTTGGTGACCTCGTACCACACTTCACCGCCTCGCACGTTGTACCACGAGAAAGGGTATTGGATATCCACGAGTCCACATTCCCAGCGTCCAGGTAAATGCAACGGTTGCGGTAACTGGGTCACGTACTTGGTCAAGGTGTTGTCAGGAAACACATCAGCCGAGCTGTTACTGGGTAGGGTGAGGTAAAACATGACGACTGAGCTTTCCTGCTGCTGCTGTTGGTTTTAATACTTCTCCCAGCCCTTGGGCGCTAATCGTCGTGATGGTCGCGGTGACTTAGGTCTTGGTGGTTGCAGGGGGTGGCGTGGTAAAAGGGGTGAAAAAGTAGGGGCTCGCCGTGGTGGTGTTTTGGGGGGAGACTCCGGTCCCCACTTCCGAGAAGGTTGTGGAGCCTGTCGTTGTGCGTGCGATTCACGCTGCATCCAGGCCCAGCGCTCGGGATTCCCCACCAATTCCTGTGGTGCATACATGTCTTTCAAGCCTTGAGCGAAGACTTCCCATCCTCGAGGATTCTTGTGCGACCTGCGTTGACGCATCAGGTCATTCACTAAATCCGTCATGTGGGTACCGGTACCCGATTCTGTACCAGGAGTTCACCTTTATCATTCCAAGTCATGTTAAGATTCTGACACAGCCAGCTTGTTTCTTGAACGATGCAGGTACACTCTTCAGGATTTCGTCTTCGACCCACTGTGGGGCTGTCGGTGGTAGCCCTGGTAATGGCGGCTGTTGGTGCGGTGCAGAGGTTGGTGGTGGTGGTGCTGCTCCTGGGGTAGAGAGGGTTTTGTATTGGTCCATGAACGTCATGTACCGCTGAAGCGTTTCATTGTACTGTTGTACTTTCTCAATGTCGCTTAACCCCGGTCGTTGTAAGATCTGACCCATCTCTTCATCGAGTGTGTTTATCGTCTTCACCGGAGAGGGTACGGGGTACGGTGATTGAAGGTTTTGAAGGAGCCGAGGTTCGACGAGGACCATTTTTTTCGCGTGGTTCATTGTCGGCCGAACAGTCCACCCAATACTGGACCCAACACGGAAGCCGCCAACGGTGCTTAAATGGCTTACAGAAAGCCGCCTTGCTGTAACACCTTTTTCTTTTGTGTTTGAGAGACTCGCTTCTGGACTAAGGTTCGCAGACCTGTCTTATGCTTGGCCAACTTCGCCTTCTGAGACGGAGTCGGTGGTACGTTGCCTTTTAAGATATTGAGTCCAATCTCACACAGACAGCACAAGAGAGCAGGGTCTGCGCCGCGTACAATGGTTCGAACCAACTCGGGTGGGACCGTCTTCAATACACGGAGCGTCGGAGCATGCTTCCGTACTCGAGCAGACATCATGTACAACTAATGCTAGAACCCACAACCCTGCCCTTTTTATCTACCTACCTCGTGAATATTGAACAGAGACAAAAGTCAGCCATGCGGTGTTATTAATTCTTTTATTATCCTCAACATCAAACACACACCCCAGCTGGGGGGAACCACTGTGGGCGTGTTTACATTTTTGCATGTACACGTGGTGGGTCTCTCCGGGAAAGATACCGGTCCGTAGTCGAAGGTGGTCGGGGGTGGCTTGCTTCAGGTCGAAGAGCATGTACCCGTGCTGAGGGATTGTCTCATCTTTAAAGGCTTCCATCCGTCTCGTCAGGTGCAGTACTTGAGTGGTATCTCTCGGGTTTTTGAAGACCACCATGTAGTGAGCATTTAAGCTGATGTTCCGATGTTCTTTGTTTCTACTGAACAGATTCTGCACAATGTAGATGATGCTGAGACGTCGATGATGGCTGCCTTTGGTAAACAGTTGGGTGACCCGCGCATCCGTCTCAGCCATGAGATCATCCAGAACCACCAATGTGTCCGGTTCCAAATCGGCCAGGTTGGGTAGCCCTTCCACGAACGTGATGTGAAGCATTGCTGCATACGCCGCCTGCCATTCTCCGTAACACCATACGACTCGGGCAATGGGTGGAGTAATCATGCTGTCGGCGTGTTCGAGGAGCTTCCTGACGAAGTGCGTTTTGCCGGAACCCGTCGGTCCTGCGATGACGCAGGTGAAAGGATGTTGCCACCGAGGGTCCATGGTTGGAGGTGTATCCGCTGTCGTGGTAACCCACTCTTGTAAATTTGGTACGAGTGAACTGCGGTCGTCGGTGCGTCGAGCTCCGGTACCGTTGTCGATGGGCGTTCACTGTGAGTGATGAAATCCGGTGGATTTTCAGACGTAGTGGGTGCACTTGGTGTAGGTGTTGACTCTATACTCGCTGTAGCCTGTACACGTGATGTGGTGGTGATGACTGGGCTCGTTTCGGTCACTGGTGCTATCTGTAGACTGTTTTGACTGGCGGCTGGTGGTTGTGTCTTTGGTGGGATGAGTAGAGTGCTGAGATAGGCTACGTCGTAAAGCACACCTCCGTACAACACACTCAGCAGGGTTAACAATATCACTACTAAGCCCACTTGTGCTTTGCGTCTTTTGGGCGACGCTGTGTTCAGAGACGGTTGCACTGTGTTCATGGTCGAACGTGGAATGAAAGATGATGGCGGTGGTGTCTGGTTTTATAGTCGATTCACCTGGGTGGCCGCGACCCATGAATTGAACGAACTGGGCCAGCCTTGCCATTTGACGAAATAAAATTGGATGCCACGTCGACGTTCGGTTTTTACGATGCGTTCCACCGTATAGTAGTCTTGCTTTGTTTTTACGACAGGTTGTAATTCCAGCTCGTAAAACGTCCCTAGCAACGGTTCCCCTTGAAGATCTTCCAGTTCATAGACTCGCCGCTGTCGGGTAGGCGCCGTTTAATCAGGAAGTGCTCATCGCTCCAGTTGGGCAAGTAACTTTTCTCGAACTTGCCCTTGACTTTACTGATCCATACAGGGTCCCCGACCTTGAACTCCTTCGGCATTCGCTGCGATTGTATGGGGTACAAGACACGCCGGACTTGGTCTTCATTGCGTTGGGTCACGGAAATGGGCGCTCTCTGTATACTTCGGTGATAGGCTCGATTGTAACCACTGACAAGTTTCGGGAGAACATCGATGTACCGCCTTGTATTCTTATAGGTGAAATATTTATACACGCGGCCTTTGAATGTCCTGTTGGACCTTTCCACAACGGAAGCCTTGGTCTCGTTGTAGGTGTGAAAGAAGAAGACCTTCTGTTCCTTGAGAGAGGCTTGGAACGGTCTGTTGAGGAATTCCGTGCCTCCATCGGTTTGCAAATACAAGGGTTTGCGCCCGGTCTTGAAGATGTCCTCGAACGCCGCTATGAGATTCGCCCCCGTTTTCGTCCGGATGGGTACCACCCACTCATACTTTGACAGAATATCGATGCACGTCAAGATATACCGATTCCCATCGTTGTCTTTGCAAAAGGCGCTCATATCGACCAAATCTGCTTGCCATTGGGCATCTAGTCCTCCCACGATGAGCTGGTTCCGTGGAAAATGGCGGCGGGAAGCTCGATGTAAGGTATAGGTGTCTTGTTTTTTTTAACCAATCTCGAACTTGTGCCCGTTGTATCCCCCGGGGCTTGGCCGCTCGATAGAGAGCCCACAATGCACTATAGGCCGCCGGACTGTCGGGACTGTAGTATAAGTTATCCAACACCTTCTCCCAGCGCTTCATGGTGACAAAATGATAATGGACCCGGTGAGTATGGTTTATTTATAAGGAAGTCTGATGTTCGGGTTCTACCACCGTTGTATATATCCTAGGTTGACTGAGTCTAGCCGGATAATCAATGGCATCGTCGTCTGGTTCATTGCTAGAAATTTGTTCATTGGGTTCAGCCAGCGCGTGCTCAATAGCACGAGACCACCCCAACTGAGCAGCTGACCGCTCGTCCGGTGTAAACAACTGGTCCACGATAGGCACCACTTTCTCCAAGGCCGTCCACAAATCAGGGTCTAGGGTGAAGCTTTGTGTGGGATTGTGGTAACGCCCCACACGGGCAAAGAAGGGTCCACGGTGTACGTAGTTGGCGTTCTCAATGTGGACGAGGTCTCCGTCGAGCTCACCGCTCAACACCCGTTTAAATTTGGTCCAGCCATCACGGTGTAGGGTAACGGTAGCCGATACGGTCTCAGGGTCCGACCAGCAAACTTGACGGTCTCCCACGAGGGTGACTTTATCCTCATAGACGTGTAACCCCACCTCAGGGGGGAGGGGAAGAACGGCTCGTAGGACTGGTGACATGGTTGACGAAATGCCGAATGACGCACACGCTGACTGTCTCTCGTATCTATGGTGAAGTCCCACTGTCACTACCACAGTGCTAGGGTCAACAGGGTAAAAACCAAGACCAGGCCAACGAGCCGTCGGTGGTTCCGGCGTGAGCGCTCGTGGTCCATAGCCCGGGCATCAAGGATGGCTGTCATTGTCCAGTAGTGGTGGGTGATAGCACACCCCTCCATCGAGTCCACTCTGTTGAGGAGCGCTTATGTGAACTCTTTTAGGATCTGGCGTCGCCCCTCGTTGTCGTCGCCATCTGCTAACATGGATCGAACCACTGCTCGGTAACCCGTGAGTGAATTAACCACGGTTGCATGCTGTAACACGCGAGGCGCATAGGGATGGGTGTCCGTCATGGCTCTGAAACCGTAGGAATGGAGGTGTGGGATCCAGAGCAGTGTGTTTTATAGACCCTCTCACACATGCACGCCTCTACGTAGCTCTACAGGATGTAGTCCGTGATACGTACTATTCTGATTGGTTAGTCCAAAAAGAGGGCAACAACAATAACATTGCGTTTTACACATTTTATTAGCCCCATGTTACCATGGTAACAACAACATTGACAATCGGCCAATGTTACCAGGGTCTACATTTCATGCGTTTTTTCCCGTGGGACTACTTTCTGTGGCCGCGAAGGCTTCTCCCCAAAACCGCATCACCGCGGAAGAATTAGAGGTCAAAGGTTGCCGGAACTATAGTGCACTTGACCTCTGCCCCCAGCCAATTATAAAACTTGGCACCCAGCCAATGCAATCCATAACCTTGAACTGGTGGCGCCCCCTGTCGGATGCAAGAGTTACCTCCCCCGGCAAAAGGGGAGGTTTTTTCACGGGACTATACTACTTACGCTCGTAGTTTTCCATCAACATGCGAAACGTATCGCCAAATTTGAGAAACTGAGTGGATACGAGGCGCTTGTTGGTACAGCCCTGTTTCAGAAGTGTCTGCAATAATGTTTTGTAACGTTGAATAAAATCGTCCCATTTAACACTGCATCTAACGAATGCTACTATGCGAGATATGTATACGCAATATGCAGGTCCCACTGGAATATTACGGAGCAGAAAGGGATAGTTCACGTTGTCGAAATTTTTTCCCCTCATAGAGTCGATGAGAGAGAAGGCCCGCTTCATCTTTATAGAGATATATGTCTACATATGATGTAGCGGTAGGCTATCTGTAGTTTCCTTCAAATTCAGTGAAGGTGGATAAATATCCTTCACTCAGTCATTTATATAGCGATTATCCATAGCGAGAAGATTGTCTATAAACACGATTATATGTCAATGAATTGGCTATAGTAACTTGTGAAATTTCACCAAGGCAATTTGTCGTTCGCTATCTCGAGATGGTTACCCCCATATAAGGGCCATTCGTGTTCTAACCACCTTTTACACATTATTTAGTATTAATTTAGATATAATTTTTTTTATAAATATATATTTTTAAATGTAGTAAATTTAGGACGACGAAACAATTTTTCAGACACAGTTTCGGACAAATCCCGCACCTGTCCCTAGCTTGATTAAAATTTCACTCTCATCCTACGCACGTTTTGTGACTAAATCGACCCTTCCTCCCACCTACTTAAAGACTGGCTACGCCATTGGATATGGGTGAACTTTTGCTCTTTGTAGATTTTTTTTTTTTTTTTTTAAGAGGGGACCCTCATTTTCACCATACCTCAAAATATAAGTGTCCGGCCCAATATCTACGCACGATGTGATTTGAAAGGGCGGTGTACTTAAACACCAGTTGGCGCTTCATAGTCCTAATGTAGTTTTCCCGGCAGGCATTGCAAGCTCTCAACAACCAGAAACGGTTGAATTCTCGAGTCCAAAAACAGTGTCGAGGTGTGCACAATCATCCAGTCTCTTGATCTACCAGTCTTCGCTAGTCCAGATCGTATGATCACAGAAATACTAAATGTACCATCTAACCAGATCAGGCTACAAGGCTCGAATATCGGCATCTTCGCATACCCAGGTCAAAACACTGCACGTGTTGCCTTGGCTGAACATAATGCATGCGCTGATCAGAATACGGTTTGGTGCGGTCATAGTTCTATAAATATTCCGTGGTCTGTATTAGGAGCAGTGCAACATGTAGGACTCCTATTAAAATTTAATTGGCTATTCGACGGAACTGAACATTTCCCGTTTGAAAATCAATATAACCATCACTTGCCATATTTGAAAATCACAGACATCAAAGAAAATCACACAGACATGAAAGGAAATCGTCCATGAAATCATCATTGCATGGTGCCGGCAAGCTCATATCTTGATTGGCTATATGACATCACGTGTGTTGGCGGTTTAATCAATTTACCCCATTCATTAGGTCAAGGGAAATGATGGAACGTCAGTGCAGTATTTAACTTGAAACGTGAAGGTGGAATATCAGGAGCACTCGAGAACACTGTAGCGTCCGAGAAGCGCAGACAGTGTCTATTCGAATGAGACTTATATATCCGTAAATTGAACGTACAACATCGGTTTTCATTCAGCGCGATTCAAAGTTTATTCAATATGATAACTATCAATTTGCTCAAATAAAAATTTACATGATAACTCTACCTTCACATGGATTAAGTAATGTACATGCATAACCATATCGAAATGGCATTGAACGATTGGAATGGAAAAGACCCCATAACATTGTGCATTTGACAGTCGCATCAATAGGAAAATAGAACAAAAGTAGTCAGATGGGAAAGTAGCTACTATGTGTGGGTTCAAAGACCATCAATGAGGATAGTTTCGTTCTCCTCCCTTTTGAAAAGTGATACGGATGCCTCAACTTGCAGCATAAACGCCTCAAAATTGTTTCACGATTTAATTTCCATGCGAGTGTACCAATAATGAAATAAATAACTTCAACATTAACAAGTAAACTATACCAATGAAAAATGTCAACTTCATAAACAAATGCGGGAATTTGTATTCCATCATTGAAATTCTCCGGGGAAAGTCCACGAGTTGGGTCGTCCTATGGAGCCATCACGGCGAATTCACCTGGTACGAACTCCCCGAGTAGTTAGCATATACAGATGGTCGGATATTACATTTGCGGAGCTTTCCCAGTGTGCTTCAGCTTATTACGTTGAATGGCGTCCTGTAGAGAAACAGAAATAATAGAGTTTATCCTAAATATTGATCAACAGAGGTCTTATCTTCGTACACTCAGATATAATATCACGGAATATTATATCCGACATCAGCGTTATATAAATCCCGTGTGAATTTGGAACTACATTTGATGAAACAACTTTAAAATCACGCCCCCCAGTAATTACACACAGAAGCACCTGGACCAATAATAGTGAACATTATCCAAATACGGACTCATTTCCAAACTGTGCGTGGTGAACTTCTAAGGGTTTACTCCCACCGAAAAATCTGGCTTTGCCAGGCAGTAGAAAATATCAAAAGATCGTGCCGTATGAAGATGTTAATACCCGTGAACTAAACGCCAGTCGTTGTCAAATCGAAAAGGCAGAAATTGTCGTGATTGTCATTGCATGGGTTCTTGAACGATATCGGCGAACATTTCGAACGAATTGTTTATAGCGTCACGTCTAGATGGTATTCCTCTGGTTTACCATCTTGGTTCACCTAGATAGATGTCATATGTACAATATCATAGTATCAGATGGTATACCATCTATTATTGTTATCCAGGCATCCATCTCAATATCCGTATCCGCCTTCCGGAGCCGCATTCTGACATCGGTTAGGTAACAAGCGTTCTGAGAACCCCAACATCTCACCTTGTGGGGTCATCCGCCGATGGTGCAGCAGTATTTAAAGCATACATGAAGAGCAAACAATAAAGTCTGGAATAGGTGATGTGGTACAGACAATAATGTCTGGAATAGATTATCTGGTACAGACAATAACATCAGTCCCATGTGGGATTACTGGCATATAAGTTAATCCCATGTACACTCTCAGAAATATTCAGGGGATAATCTTGAATAGATCAAGTTGCACATCCACAACTCAATTTCAGGGATTTTACCTGAAATCTAGGGATAATTTTCTGAAATTCAGGTATATCATCCATGAATTAAAACTAAATTACCTGAATTTTAAGGGATTTTACGTACCTGAATAGGGTCGAGAACGTACTAATCAGGATGGTAAATTTTCCTGAATTTCAGGGTTAATCCGTTCATTCGGCGATTTTTTATCTGAAATTCAGGAAATTATTCCTGGATTTCAGGTAAAATCCCTGAAATTGATTTGTGGATGTGCAGCCTGATCTATTCAGGATTATTTCCTGAATATTTCTGTGAGTGTAGGATGGATAGGTCAGTGCCGTCGGATTACTGCTGCATAGGGCAGTCCAGTGTGAGATTACTGCTAGATAGGCCAGTCCTGTGTAGGATTACTGCTTGATGGACCAGTCCTGTGTGTTATTACTGATGGATAGACCAGTCCCCTGTGGGATTACTGCTGGATAGTCCAGTCCCAAGTGGGATTACTGCTGGATAGGCCAGTCCTGTCTGGGATTACTGCTGGATAGACGAGTCTCGTATGGGATTCATGCTGGATAGGACAGTCCCGTGTGGGATTACTGCTGCATAGGCAGTCCAGTGTGGGATTACTGCTGTATACGGCAATCCTGTGTAGGATTACGGCTGGGGAGGCCAGTCCCATGTGGGATTACTGCTGGATAGGCTAAACCTGTGTCGGATTACAGCGGGATAGGTCAGTCCCATGTAGGATTATGGCTGGATAGGTCAGTCCCATGTGGGATTACTGCTGCATATTGCAGTCCAGTGTCATTACTTCTGGATAGTTCAATCCCGTGTGAGATTACTGCTGCATAGGCCAGTCCCGTGTAGAATTACTGCTGGATAGGCCAGTCCCAAATGGGATTACTGCTGAATAGACCAGTCCGGTCTGGATTACTTCTGGATAGGTCAGTCCCGTGTGACTTTACTGCTGGATAGGCCAGTGCCATTTGGGATTACTGCTGCATAGGTCAGTTCTGTGTGGGATTACTTCGGGAGAGCTGTTACAAGCGTCTAGTCCGTCATTCATAATCCAGCCGTCGTCCATTAGAGAATAGACCTAGGAAAACATGAAACATGTCCACCAAGGTTTATAATCATCCCACGAAAGGTTCAACAAACTTTCCATGTTTAGATCTACATGTTAATTTTTGCCCAACAAAAACCTTATCAATGGAAACGTACAAAGTCTAAACTGCAATAATTAGGACAAAAATTCATATTTAATGTCCTATTTCTTAAATAGCACATGCACATCCTCAAATCACATTGAACTTGGGTAGCAAGTGTCTAACTCATCCAATGAAAGCCGACAGCTTCAGAAAACTATCCATGTACACCTTATCCATGTACAGGTGTACATGTATATACATGTACATTATTATTGGCAGATTACTTAGACAAAACCCTCAAAATTCGAACAAAAATTAATATTTCATTTCCTAAATACCACATGTGTACCAAGTTTCATAATCATTCAATGACAGCTGACAACTGCAGCAAACTGGTGTACAGAGGTATATGTGCACTTCAGCTAAACGCAAAACTATCATTTGCCATAATTTGAAGAAAAATTAATATTTCATCTCAAAAATAGCACAGGTACATTCTCTAATCATAAAAACACGTGTACCAAGTTTTGTAATCATCCAATGAGAGCTGACAACTGCAGCAAACTTACGATGTACATGTACACATATAGAGGCGTACATGCACAATTCACCTGAACAGAAAACTATCATTTGCCATAATTTGGAGAAAAATTAATACTTCATCTCAAAAATAGCACACGTACATCCTCCGATCATAAGAAACATGTGTACCAAGTTTCGTAATCATTCAATGAGAGCTGACAACTGCAACAAACTTTCTAAGTACAGATGTGCATGTGCACTTCAGCTAAACGCAAAACTCTATCATAGGGATTTTAACATTAGAGCACCCCAGGGGTAGTACCCCCAGGTGGCACTCACCCCCATATTTTTTTATTTTTTTTAAATAATTTTTCTAGATATTTGTTCAATTTGCTAAACCAAAAACCTTATCATTTCCAGGCAGGGGACACCGACGACGACATCCTCTTCCCCCCTTTACTTCGCAAGGCGAGATAAAAATCCATAAAGAAGGACAGTTAGAAATACCTGGTGTAGTTTTATCTGTGACAAGTGGTACTTCTCTTTCAGATTAAGGTCTTCTCTCAGTTGCTGGAATAATTTCCATTGCTGTGTATATCAAGTACAAGAAAACATCAAATAAGGATATACCAAAATCTAAGGTTTAATTCAGCAGAACTACACTGAAACTTGCACATAGATTACAATATTATACCTCATTTGTTTATTTCCCCATTCTTTCCATAATAACGCTCCGGGCCATATATCGCGATATATATCACTCCCTTCGTTACGATTTTCTCTGTTGTGGCGAGTAAACAAAATGTCGTCTGCTGGTACTGGACGATTTGCTTCGCTTGACGAAAAGCAACTACAGGGTATTATAGATGCCAAGGAATCAGAAAATACCAAGAATGCGACTAAATATGCCGTGAACACTTTCACGGAATATCTGCGGGAAAAAAATCTGGCACAGGATTTCGAAAACTGAGAAATCAGAACTCGATGTTCGTCTGAGATCGTTCTACGCTGAAGTTCGTACCAAAGAAGGTGAACTGTACAAGCGTACCAGTTTATTGGCATTACGCAACGGTCTGTCTCGACATCTGTCAACGAGCAGGTCCTTTGATATCACTAAAGATGTCGAATTCAAGTCATCCAATGATATGTTTACATCTGTGTGCAAGGATGTTTACCGACAGGGAAAGGGTTCTATTGAACATAAAGAACCCATCGAGTCGTCAGACATTCGTAAGTTGTATTCGTCTGTTGCTTTTTACGTAAACACTCCCGTAGGGTTGCAGAACAAAGTGTGGTTTGAGCTGTGTTTGCATTTCTGTCGAAGGGGAAGGGAAAACCAAAGAAACTTGAGACCAGACATGTTTGTGGTAAGAATAGATGATGAGGGCCTACAGTATGTGTGTCAGGTGGTTTCCGAGGTGACGAAAAATCACCAAGGCATTTCTTCTTCGGAAATCGATGACAAAACTGTCAGGATGTATGAAACACGAACTGAATTCTGTCCGGTTGCAAGTTACTTGAAATTTTTGTCGAAGAGAAACCCCAAATGTGAAGCATTGTTTCAAACCCCGCGTGATTCATTCTGTGATGAGGATCCTGTATGGTATGAGAATCGCCCGCTGGGTAAAAACAAACTCGGGAAGAAGATGGTACAACTGTCCAAAGCAGCAGACCTTTCACACATATACACGAACCACTGCATTCGTGCCACTACAATTACAGCTCTCAGTCACGCAGGCTTTGAGGCTCGACACATAATGACAGTTTCCGGACATCGAAATGAGGCATCAGTCAAGAGTTACGTGAGGGATACAACATCTGAACAGAAGAGGCAAATCTCAGGGACACTGAGCAAAATGGTATCTCAATCTACATCTGTCAATGCGCCGAATGACGAGCAGATGCACTGTCCCCCAGAAAAGATGTTTGATGACGAGATGGATGAAATGTTGGTCCTTTCAGCCTCACAAACAGAAAACCTACTTCGTGACATAACCAATTTTGAATCAGTTCTCGACCATACAACACAGTCACATCATGGAAACAGTGGTCCCTTGCCTACTGCCCAGTCATGCCGTGGAAACATTGATTCCTTCCATATTACCCTGTCAACCGTAGAAGCAGTGATTCCTTCCATACTGGCCAGTCAAACCGTGGAAACGATTCCTTCCGATCTGCCCAATCATACCGTGGAAATAGTGGTCCCCTTCAAGCAAATTTCACACCCCCCAGTTGCAGAACAATTCTATACAGCTCGTACAGGAACAACCACAGGCTTCATCATTTGCATTTCATGGCTGTCATGTCCAATTTTTCTATAACAGTTGATTCCATTATCATTCGGAATGCATCGCCTAGTCTGAATTTTTCAGCAGACATGAAGACTATTATTCTATTCTTGAACAGTCATTAACTCCCCATATCATCAATATATGTATATCAAGCTTATTCGCTGGAGTGGCAAGGAACTTTATTATTCACAAGTGGTGACCTGTTACATATGCCAGGCGGACATACTTGTTGGCATCTTGTGAAACTATTCCAAGAACTGTTATTCATAATGTTGAAGCTTTGGGTA
The DNA here is from genome assembly GCA_036873755.1 of Hanleya hanleyi. Taxonomy (NCBI): domain Eukaryota; kingdom Metazoa; phylum Mollusca; class Polyplacophora; order Lepidopleurida; family Hanleyidae; genus Hanleya; species Hanleya hanleyi. Next base: position 67,161 of record JAVTVY010019111.1, read on the forward strand.
TTTAATATTTGAATGGTTATTGAATATTAAACAGATTCAATGTTCTTATAAAGTTATTGTTAAAATTTCATAGATTCATTATGGCAATATAGCCACTTGTTATCAATGTTATCCTTGCTGTTAAAATATAAACTTGTCCTTTCACATTTTGAAATCTGCCTCGAGTGGAAGAATGTTACAAAGTTAAAGGACGATTGATTGATATAAAGTTGCTTGTAACTGGAAATTATTTCAAATTTACATTAAATGTGAAATATCCTTGATACATTGCCTAGTGTTTATTACATGAATGCCTATTTCCATGATCGTGATGATAGTACGGTAAAAGGTGCCGAACTGTTCAAATGGAGATGAAATCAAGTGTGAAAGATTCGGTGTATAATATAACAAAAAATTGTATGAGGTTGAGGGCCATATGACAGTTTATTGACTGGTCAGTCACCCACAAAAAGGTATATGGACCTCAGCTGCGCTTCGGTCCATATACCTTTTTGTGGGTGACTGACCAGTCAATAAACTGTCATATGGCCCTCAACCTCATACAATATTTGTTAAATAGTATACCCTATTTTAACACGTCCATGTATGGAATTTTGTCAGTTACTTGCCGACGGGCGGTGGTTCTCTCCGGGTACTCCGGTTTCCTCCACCAACTGAAGGTCACCATACGAGTGAAACAACCTCGAGTGTGACATTAAGTGAAATCCCCTCCCCCCCCCCAATTGTAACAAGTAGTAAGGGTAAGTAAACAATCCCACCTTCGGCTATTTCCGTACTGGCAGATCTTAGTCTCTGCTGTTTCCGTACCGACAGAATTTAACGTCGGCTATTTCCGTACTGGCGGAAATGAAGCTACGTACACATGTATACGATTATCCGATAACGACAATGCGGCAACGACAATACGGCAACGGGGAAAAAATCGATCGTAGGAAAATGAATTGGTCCGTACACATGAATGCGTGACGATTACGACAGTGCGATAAGACTATCCGGCAATGCGATACGATTATCCGTCTATTATTGGAATCGGTTCTGGAGCGATTTTTTGCCGTTGTCGGACATAAGTCGTGCGGTTTTATGACGTCACAGCAGCAACACTCGCGCTTTTTAGGGCTTGTAAAGCCGTCGTCGTCCATTGCGGTAAGAAATGTTCTCATGTCGCTGTAGTCATGTGTACACCAAAAACGTATTATCGTTGTCGTTGCCCTTGCCGTATTGTCGTTGCCGCATTGTCGTTATGGGATAATCGTATACATGTGTACGCAGCTTTAGCCTTTCACAAAAAACGCACAAAAGACACCCGTGAGGAGCGTATGGCGATAGTGTGGTGAACCGGCTGGGAAACAGTGCCTTTGATAATCGAGCGATTCGGTCGCATTTTATTGTGAAATAAGCGAGAGAGAATTAAGGTTTAACGTCGCGTTCAGCAATATTTCAGCTATATAGCGACGATCAAACAAAATTCTATGTATTCCAACAAAGACAAGTCAACAACCCAGCAATCCAGAAGTAATCAACACAACACACCAAAAATGTATACATACATTAAAACTTATGCAACAAACCGATTTCTCGCAACAAACGATTTCTCTCAACCTAAAATACAGTCTTCTTTCAAGCTAAACAGATCATATACAGTAGCTTTTTTCATAAAAAGAATCTCTTAGAATCTTAAAATCAGTCGATCAGAATATGTTTCACTGAGAGCTTCGTGGTATGGAATACACCGTGGGGCCCCGATTCCTTTTTTAGTTAATGTTTGCGACTTAACCTGGTATGGCCGATTCTACATCGCCTGATCATGGCTTGATCGAAATGTTCTGGCTGCTCAGATGAGTATATTCTACAGTTTTTTTGAACTCGTGAAGATTGTTATCATCAACAGCATCCCACAAAGATTGAAACGGCTTTCTCATATAAGCACAGATAGAGGATCTGAAATCACTATATGGGATTCCAACAGCATCAACCTCATTATCTAGGGCTGCCTTGGCCATTTCATCAGCTTCAGTATTTCCTTTGATGCCAACGTGGCTAGGCAAGCAACAAAGCACAACATCAATCTGTTGATGAAATCCACAGTCATATAATTGTAGAATGTTCAAGATGGTGGGGTGAGTTGAAGTTCCAATCGCTTGAAGACAGAACAGTGAATCTGTGAATAGGATATTTTCCTTCTATAGTAGACCCAATACCTTCTAAAGCTGACAATAGGGATTTATTGTGAAATGAAGTTGATTATAATAAAAAAACAAACAATACATTTAATTCAAATGATACAAAAGTATATCTATGTTTAGGTGAATAATAAAACTTGGTACCGTGGGGTGGCATGGTCAATCTCACCTCACAGGTTGCAACCATGTTGGAGAGAAGTTCTTCCGAAAAATATTTGTGCGCATGCCGCTGCGAACGTGATCCCGTTTCCGCTCCCACAGATCTGAAAGTTGTCCATTCGTACAATAAAATATTACACACTCTTAAAACTACTCCGTTGTTGATCCAACAAGATTTTCTTCTGAGGAAATTATTCATCATGAACGAGCCCCTGTGGTTTGACATACTTCTTGGGACTTCCCAGCATCATTCTCAACTGAGAGTCATACCTTCGTGATAGTGTTGTTTCATGATGCTTCCCAGTATTTCAAATACGTTCACTGTCTGTGCAGATAACAAAGCAGCCAGTTGGCTTTGATTTAACAGAAATCTGCGCCAGGGATAAGTATGGTGTTCTATTTGGGCCAAGTTTGCGTCGCGTGGCGACTTTTAGAAACTCGCCACTCGCCACGCGCCGTGGACCTCTCCGGCGCGCGGCGACTGGCGACTTTCTGCTATCTCTTAACCTGCAAAAACTCGCCAGTCGCCACCCGCCGTAAAACACGGCGAGTTTCGCTCTATCTTTTAACCTGGAAAAACTCAACGCGCGCCACTCGCCGGATGAACCACGGCGCACGGCGACTTTTGACTGTAGTGGAACTCGCCACTCGCCGTGGACATCTCCGGCGCGCGGCAACTGGCGACTTTCTGCTATCTCTTAACCTGCAAAAACTCGCCAGTCGCCACGCGCCGTAAAACACGGCGAGTTTCGCTCTATCTCTTAACCTGGAAAAACTCGCCGCGCGCCACTCGCCGGACAAACCACGGCGCGCGGCGACTGGCGACTTTTGACTAATGGAATTCTCAGGACTTTTTCTCAAGTGCAATGCCCGAGGAGCATCAATTATGCACTTGCAATATCATAAATCACAGTCGCGATCTCATAGAATTTGAGGAAGTAAAAAAAATGTGGAAACTGTTGAAAGAAATACGTCTTTTCATCT